>JBBPFJ010000707.1:0-38346 GCA_037975025.1 Excoecaria agallocha | reverse complement strand
AGAAAATAAGGAATACAACTAATAGGTAGCTGTAAAGTTGGTAGGATCAAATTTAGAAACTAATTAAGGAGCTAATTAAAAAGTTGTATTTTGTTGACTTATTTTATTGACTTAGTTTCACCAATTCTTGTATAAATAGGAGTGTAATCTTAGTGTTAATCAATTGAATATAGAATTTCAATTCTCTTGTGTATTTTCTTACATGGTATCAGAGCTTTCTAGACTTGATTTGGGGTATTTTTCTGGGTTTATTTGGTTGGGTGTGGTAATGTGTTCCGGCCATTGTTAGGGTTACTATTTGGGTTGGGTAACCGTTTTTTTGGTGACCATCTTGTCTTACCGCCGGCATCAGAAGAAATGCAAGACGATTTCCAGCCATTCCCCAAAATCTGGTGTCCTTCCGACCGACAAGTGGTCCTTACGTGCCGCCACAATCTCACGCTCCTTCTCTCACACACCGGCGCGTGACCTGACCTCTGGCCTTCTGATTTTGTCTCCAGCATCGTATGAGGATTTTCGGTCAGACTCCGGTATTGTCTTGGCTTGATTCCCTCTTCTGTTGGTACTTTTGTCTCCCATAAGGTGTTGTCCTTCTCTGTTATATGTTCTTTAGTCTGTTAAGATCTTTTTGGTCGTTTGGGTTTTCATTTTGACTGAGTATTTTGAGTTTATATTGGCTACTTTGATTAATTTTATTCTGTGTGGATATTATGGCTGACAATAAAGGAGGAATGAGGAAAACTGTTAGTGAAATTATTCCTTTATCTAAGATTACAAAAGAAAAATTAGATGAAACTAATTATCTTGATTGGAGTAGAACGATTAGGATCTATCTTCGCAGTATAGATAAAGATGATCATTTAACTGATGACCTTCCTACTGATAAAATTGAAAAGCAAATTTGGATGAGAGATGATTCTCGATTACTTTTACAGATTCGAAATTCAATTGAAAGAAATGTGCTTGGCTTAATTTCTCATTGTAGCGTGTAAAAGAGTTAATGGATTATTTGACTTTTTTATATTCTGAAAAAAGACACGAGTCTCGTATTTATGATATTTGTAAAAGCCTTTTATCGTGCTGAGAAGGAAGAAAAATCATTCACTACTTACTTTATGGAGTTTAAGAAAATTTATAAAAAATTGAACATGCTTCTACCTTTTAGTGCGGATATTAGAGAGCAACAAGCTTAGAGAGATAAAACGGCAGTAATGAGTTTTCTAACTGGTTTGCCATCTGAATTTGAGATAGCCAAATCTCAAATTCTCTCTGATTTTGAAATTCCTACTCTTGAAGATGTATTCAGTACGTTATTGCATGCTGATAATGCTTCCTCTAGTCAGCTCAATAGTGCTTTTGTTGCCAAAGAAAGTGGAGGTGATAATGGTAAAAGAAATCTGTCAAATTAAAGAGGAAAATAGATATAATGATAATCAAAATACTAATGTTGTCTGTTATTATTGTAAAAAATCAGGCAATACAAAGCGCTACTGCAAGAAATTACAGAATCATAATCAGAGGGCACAAGTTGCTAATGTTGCTACTTCTAGTTCATCATCTGAGCATCATGTCACTATTTCTGCTGAGGAGTATGCTAAGTTCCAAGAATTATTAAAGGGACCTTCAACTTTGGTTACTACTGAAATAGGTAATACATATCTTATCTCCTCTATTAATAATTGGGTCATTGATTCTGGTGTCACAAATCACATGACATGTAATCCTGCTACTTTTTCTGATTTTCGATCCCATAAAACTCCTTTACCTGTTACTATTGTTGATGGGACATCATATAACATTGTGGGGTCTGAAACTGTCAAACTCACTCCTTCTATTACTTTACCCTCTGTTCTAAATTTGCCTAACCTAGCTTTTAATTTGATATCTATGAGTAAACTTACCAAAGAACTCAATTGTTGTGTTTCATTTTTTCCTGATCATTATCTTTTTTAGGATCTTATAACGAAACAGATTTTGGGTAAGGGACATGTATCTGGTGGTCTATACATCCTGGATTCTTGGATACCACGATCTGTTGCTTGTTCCAGTATAGTGTCTCCTTTTGAAGCACATTATCGATTGGGGCATCCTTTTCTACCTATGTTAAAGAAGTTATATCGCAGTTTTATGATGTATCTTCTTTAGATTTTGAGTCTTGTCATTTTGCTGAACATCATCGTAGCTCGTCAGGTCCTAGAATTAATAAACGAGCTGAGTATTCTTTTCAACTTGTTCATTCGGATGTTTGGGATCCTTGTCTTGTTATGTCCAAAATTGGATACAGATATTTTGTTACTTTTGTGGATAATTTTTCCCGTATGACTTGGATTTATTTTATAAAGAATCATTCTGAAGTTTTTTTTTCCATTTTTCTACCTTTTGTGCTGAAGTTAAAATCCAATTTAATGCTTCTGTGAATATATTGCGAAGTGATAATGCTAAGAAATATATGTCAGACTTTTTTCAGTGGTATATATCTCAACAGGGTATCCTTCACCAGTCCTCTTGTGTTGATACTCCTTCTCAAAATGGAGTTGCTGAAAGAAAGAACAAATATTTACTTGAGATAGCTAAAGCTTTATTGTTTCAAATGAATGTTCTTAAGTATTTTTTAGGTCGATTCTATTTCTACAGCTTATTTTCTGATTAATCGAATGCCCTCTATGGTGTTAAATGGTGATGTTCTTTATAGTATTTTGTTTTCAAATAAAATACTATTTTCAGTGGAACCATGGATTTTTGGCAGTACTTGTTATGTTCGAGATGTACGTCTTCATATTACCAAACTTGATCCTAAGGCATTGAAGTGTGTGTTCCTGGGATACTTGCGTCTTCAAAAGGGATATAGATATTACTCTCCTGATCTGTAGTGATATTTGGTTTCCATTGATGTGGTATTCTCAGAAGATAAACCTTTCTTTTTATCTCCATCTAGTCTTCCAAGTCAGGGGGATGAAGATGAAAGGCTCATTTATACGATAAATCTTCCCGAGAATCTGTTAATGTGCCTACTGCATCTTTTGGTACAGAGCAAATAACAAGTGATGATCCTTCAATATCAGCAAGACCATAGATTGTTTGGATCTACTCTAAAAGAAGAGACACTAATGATACATATCCCGCACCAGCACCTTCGTCATCTGATCCTGCTCCTGTTAACACTGATCTTCCCATTGCTCGTCATAAAGGTACACGTAGTTGTAAATCTACTTATTCTATTATTAATTTTATTTTCTATGATCACCTGTCTCTCTTGACATGCTCTTTAATTGCATCTTTAGATTCTATATCTATCTTCAAGATAGTTAAGGACGTCTTGAGTCACCCTGGATGGTATGATGCTATGATTAAGGAGATGATTGCCTTTAATTCAAATAATACTTGGGAGTTGGTGCAATTACCAGAAGAAAAGAAGGTTGTGGGTTGTAAATGGGTTTTTACAATCAAAGTTAATCTGGATGGTTCTGTGGCTCGGCTGAAAGCTAGACTTATTGCTAAAGGATATGCACAGACTTATAAGATGGATTATTCTGATACTTTCTCTCCAGTCTCCAAATTGAGTTCTGTTCGTCTTTTTATATTTTTGGCAGCTTCTCATCATTGGTCCTTACATTAATTTGATATCAAAAATGCTTTCCTTCATCGTGATCTTCAAGAAGAAGTTTATATGGAGCAACCATCTAGTTTTGTTGCTCAGGGGGAGTATGAGAAAGTTTGTCGTCTAAAGAAATTCTTGTATGAATTGAAGCATAATCCTCGTACCTAGTTTGGTAAATTCAATGAGGTTGTCCAAGAGTTTGGGCTAAAAATTAGTCAATGCGACCATTCTATTTTCTTTAGACAATTCAAAGATGGTATTATTCTTCTTGTGGTTTATGTTGATGATATTGTGATTACAGGGAGTGATTCTGCAGGTATCTTTTCACTTAAGTCTTTCTTGCATGGTAGATTCACACTAAAGACTTGGGTCAGTTGAAATATTTCTTAGGAGTGGAAGTGAAAAGAAGTAAGAAGGGAATTCTTCTATCTCAAAAAAAATATGTTCTTGACTTGCTTGCAGAAACTGAAAAATTGGGAGCTAAACCATACAGTACTCCTATGATTCCTAGTATACAATTTACAAAAGATGATGGTGATATTTTTTATGATCCAGAGAAATACCGAAGGTTGGTTGAAAAATTGAATTATCTCATTGTAACTCGTCCAGATATCGCATTTGCAGTGAGTATTGTCAGTCAATTTATGGCTACTCCTACGATCAAACATTGGAAAGCTTTAGAGCATATCTTATGTTATTTAAAAGGTTCTCCTGGACTAGGTATACTATACAGTGATTATGGGCATACTCACATTGAGTGTTTTACAGATGCTGATTGGACAGATTCTAAAATTGATAAGAGGTCAACAACATGCTATTGTATCTTTTTCGGAGGAAATTTAGTGTCCTGATGAAGTAAGAAGCAAATTGTAGTATCCAGATCTAGTGCAGAATCCGAATACAAAGCTATGTCACAGTCTGCATGTTAAATTTTGTGAATCCATCATTTGCTTGATGAAATTGGTATGAATCCCCCATCTCCAGCAAAACTTTGGTGTGATAATCAAGCTGCTCTTCATATTGCTTCCAATTCAGTATATCATGAACGGACCAAGCATATTAAAGTTGATTGTCACTTTATTCGTGAGAAAATTCAAGATAATGTCATCTCAATAGGATATGTGAAGACAAAAGAACAGCTGGGGTGATTTATTTATAAAAGCCTTAAATGGCTCTCGAGTTGATTATTTGTGTAACAAGATGGGCATGATTAATATATATGCTCCAGATTGAGGAAAAGTGTTAGAAAATAATGAATACAACTAGTAGATAGCTATAAAGTTGGCAGGAACGAATTTAGAAATTAATTAAGGAGTTTTATTTTATTGACTTAGTTTCACTAATTCTTGTATAAATAGGAGTGTAATCTTAGTGTTAATCAATTGAATATAGAATTTCAATTCTCTTGTGCATTTTCTTACACATACAAAAGCCAAAGCTCACTTGTATGAGTCTGTAAGTGCAAAAGAGTCAGAATTGAGTTAAGTGTGATCAAAATTTTGTGAATTTTACTTGAAATCATAAGTCAAATTAATAATTTTTAAACGATTCATAAATGGATTGGGTTACTGATTAGTCAAGTCATAAATGGATTAATATTTATGATTTTTTATATATTTTTCTGAAAGAATTCATTAAATTAAAAAAATGTGGATATGTACTGAATAAATTATACATAAAAAATTTATGTATATATAATCTATAAAAATAATTATTTTTATATTCACATTATTTAAAAAAATAAATTGAGTCATAGAAGTTATGATATAAAAAATAATTGTTACGTAAAAAATGGTTATAAAATTAAAAATAATATAAATGAATAAACAAAAGAGATGCAGCTGTATGGGGCGCATAAATTATTGGAATGAAATGGGTCATTATTTACAGATTAAATTGAATTTGAATCAAATTTTATAAGCGAACTAGATAGAATATATATGAAAAAATAAGTTTATGTATGTAGATTTCTTAGTTGGACTGAATTCATGTCTCTATTTGTCACTGAGCTAATAATAGTCTTTCAATGTATGTCCAAAAAGAAAAGGAGTATTTTAATGTAACAATAATAAATTATTGAACTGGTCTTATTTACAGAACATTTTTAGATTTTAGTTTCCAACTTACCAATAATAATCTTGATTGTTGGTGATTGATTAGCAAGGCAGCCTTGTACCATTCTCCTCCCGTCCCCATGGTAGCCTTCGCCACAGAAACATGTGTAGTTCCCCTCAACGTTTTGACAATTTTTGGCACTTATGCAGTCATTGAGGGTAGCATCCTCGCACTCATTAATATCTGAAAATCAACAAGAATTGATAATTAATATGTAGTGCTGGAACAAAAGTAATGTACATGCATAATTCTAATGAAACAATAACAGAAAGTACAAGTATCTCACCTTGGCAACCGTTTGGAAGATAAGGATTCCCATGGTAACCAGCAGAGCAGTTGCAAAGGTAGCCGTTATCTGAGTCAATGCACACACTATTCTCCTTACATGCATAACTTTCTTGATCCTTTCTAGCTTTTTTGCATGTCCTGTTTCCGATTCCCCAATCAACTACAACAGGAAAGCTCTTTATGCTTTGTAATTCAGCAAGATCCAAAGAAGTGAAATTATATGTACCATCTTCCACAACAAACGCATAACTACAGGGGTTGAAATCCATTACATAGGAGTGGTTGGCATAGCTTTCAACAGAAATAGTAACATCCCTTACGCCTTTAGGCATGGAGGTTTCGCAGCACCCAATCCCTGAGCAAGACCCATCAGTTATAGAATCCTGCGTGTAACAACGGGACATACATCCACTGGCGTACCATTTTTCTGAGGACTCAATTATTGCTTTAGTGTCACAACCAACTGCAATAAAGTGGTTTCGTGAAGAGAGGGTGTATACGCCTAAGCTTAACCATGGTTCATTGTGATTTACTTTCTCACCATTCTTGTTGTAGCAATCCCTAGCCAATAAGGAGAGTATTCGCAGCTCGCCAGTTGTATGTGAAATGTCAAGCACTTTTACGTTTCCATGTCTCAGAAATGGCGTATTTGAGGAGGTGCAGTTGATGTAAAAAGTATCATCCAGGTAGCATCCTTTGCGAACGCCAAATGGGTATGGAATGGTGATGTTCCCGCACTTGTCTGGGCAATTTGGTTTGGCAAGAGGTGTTGGTGGCGACACAGCTACAGCAGCTGCTGCTGCTGCTACTACCATTAATAACACTTTCCGACTCAAAAGTTGCATCCCTTTATGCAATTCCATGGTTTCACTTTCTTGTATGGTGTATTGATTACGGGGAGAGATTTTTTGGCTCAGGAAAAGGCGAAAAGCTTATGAGGGTGCATGCTCACTTTATAATTAGTGTGGAATCCAAGAATTTTCTGTGTACATCCGGCCTGTACACATAAAACCCATTTTTAACTATGTTAGATCCAAACTAGATACTCGAGTACGGTTATTAGGATCGGTAAGATTGAAAAATTTGGTATTGTTCGGGTTCGAGTTAAAACCCTTATAGACTCCGATCTGAATAATCCATCTTATCCTTTAAAACACTACATTTTATATGTTGGTATTCATTGTTTGGGTTTGGATAAATTCGAACCTGAATTTTAATTTTTTTATTATATAAATTTAAAAAAAATATATTTTTTAATTTAAAAAATATTTTCGGATTATTTGGATAGAGTCCAAATTTTTACAGTTTTTTTAAGATAAAGGTCAAAATTATTTGTAGGATAAGGTTAAAATTTATGAAAAAATTTGGAATTCAAATTATTCAGATTGGGTTGATCCGAACCTGACTGATAAAAACCCTATGTGAGGTCCACATATATCGCAATTACTATTGGTGAAACTGAGTAATTAAAATGACCCAAATAGCAACATAACGTAGGTTAAAAAAAAAAAGAAAGGCAGAATATGACTTCTCCGGGTTAGAGTTTTCAACTTGACAGTACTCTTTCACGCCACCATCTCACTGTTATTAATTTTTTTATAAATCGGGTAAATACCTAAATTATTCACTTACCTTGTATTTATTTTTATAATTAATATTTAAACTTTTATCATATTTACATCATCATCTAAATTTCAAATATCATCTTATATCACTATTTAAACTTAAACAACTACAGTAATTTACTATTTTAATTTTAACTAATATTAATAATATAATAACAGATATTATTTAATATTTTTATATATTCAGTTATTAAATTACAATCGTTATTTCAAGTTCAGGTGCTTATTTAAGATGATATTTGAAATTTAAATAGTAATCTAGATATGATAAAAGTTTAGGTATTAATTATAAAAATAAATACAAATTTAGGAGATATTTTAAGTATTAAACCTTATAATTATCTAATGCTCGGATGTTTAATTAATTTGGATACTAGAATCAAATCACTATTCTCGCAAATTACTATTGACATTATCTTTATGGAATTTCATAGTTTCACTTCTTGTTTGGTGTATTGATTACGGGGAAAGATCTTTTTCGCGTAGGAAAAGCATAAAAGGGTCCTCCACTTTGTAATTAGTGTACCGGACAATTTCTCCTCATCAGTTAACTCACGGTAGCATCCAAGAATTTTCTTTGCTAAATAATAATAATAATAATAAATAAATAAAAATAAAAGCATCCAAGAATTTTCTATGTAAACCTCAGAACAATAAAACCTTGTTTTAATTTAGTGATAATAGAGTGAATTCAAAATTCTTATTTCAAGAAAGCGATATTTATATTGAATTCTTTTACTTTTATGTTGTGTTATATTTAATTTCTAATACTTATTTTGGTGCACATTACATTCTAATAAAATAGAAAATCAGAGTTTAGAGACTTGATTAATATACATAAAAATAATACTATTACATAAAATTTCAGAGATGTTTCAATGCAATAGTATAAGAGTTGAGAAGCTGAATAAAATATATATAGTGCATCTACCGAAAGTATAATTCTCTTTTCATTAGAAACGGCAAAGTGCTTAACACGTATATAAACCCTCATGCTTGCACAGTTTTTCCATTGAACTCAATGCACTTTTCTTCTTCTTATTCTTTTTTCATAAACCACCCTTATAGGGCCTTTTTCTCATCTAAGTCCCTATACAACCAACTTTATATATATATATATATATATATATATATATATATATATATATATATATATATATATATATATATATATATATATATATATATATATATATATATATATATATATATATATATATATATATATATATATATATGAGTAGACATGATTGGATGGTAAGACAATTAATTAAGTTTAGGTTAAAAAAACATTTTTTGAGTATCTGAATTATAATATTTTTCATTGAATCTCTAAATTTTTATTGCATTTTATTTAGTATTTAAGTTTTATTTTATCATATATTTGCATTCAATTTACTAACATCAACTCGATATAAAACAAAAAAATGTTATATTTCATAAATGCAAAAAATACTTTTTTCCATTGAAGTCTTAATTGGCATTAAAAATTTCCTCTATTTTTAGCGATGGAAGATAACAAATTTTATTTCCGTTACTAAATTTAAAAATTTTAACCAAAAATAGTAACAAAATATAATTTTCATTGCTAAATTAGCAACGAAAATTTTTCTGTTATTATTTTGATATTTTCTTATAGTGTTAGTAGTAGCAGTTAATATAAAGGAGGGGGTATTTCTAAAAATTGTCTTGTAGGGAATGTCTAATCACCTATAATAATCTGGCAAAGACCTCCCGCAACTCCATTTGAACGCCGGCCGACAAGCAGAAGCCTTGTACTTTAATAAACTTATTTATTTCATATATCATATATACATACGTACGGACATTCATAAACAAATATTTTTATTTTTAAACTTGTCCATACTAAGTATCATAATTAAACTTAAAGGTTTTTTTAGTAAAAGAAAATAAACAAGTTCAGTATAGCAAGCAGTAAAATATTTTTACTTGAATGGCCAAAGCACATGGGAGTTTTTAAAATTGCGACTTCTGAGCACGGACTTAATTTATTAAAGCTTTGAAAGAGAGCATGGACAAATTTCTACATAGACTATTAATTACCACCACCTGCCACATTAATCCATGTTACTTTTACAGTCCATTTTTTCTTTCTAACATCATAATCGCATCAAGAAAATATTAATGTCATCTACTCTCTCTATTTCACTAAATTGTTATTTTTAAAAAAATAATTTGTTCCACCAAATTGTATTCAAAATAACATTTAATATATTATTTTCAATTTTCGCTCTCATATAATGTCAATAAAATATTTAATAGCTGAATATATATATATACACACACAAACTTAAATTAAAAGGAATATTTTAATTTATTCAATATAATTT
Organism: Excoecaria agallocha; assembly: GCA_037975025.1. NCBI lineage: Eukaryota > Viridiplantae > Streptophyta > Magnoliopsida > Malpighiales > Euphorbiaceae > Excoecaria > Excoecaria agallocha. Next base: position 28,369 of record JBBPFJ010000707.1, on the reverse strand, counting down.
TATATAAAAATTAATAAAATCAATTATTATTTTAACATTGATGAAGATTTGTGTAAGAAATATTAATTTCTTAAGTCAGCAGTTGACGTGCTTGACCCAGATAGCAAACATAACGTAGGTTAAAAAGAAAAATGACAGAATGACTTCGCCAAGTTAGAATTTTGAACTTGATATATAGTACTCTTTCACGCCACTATCTCACCATTATTAATTTTTTTAAAAGTGTTTAATTAATTTAGATACTAGAATCAAATTACTATTCTCGCAAATTACTATATATTGCCATTAACAAAACTTTCGGAATCAAAAGTTGCATATCTTTATGGAATTTCGTGGTTTTACTTCTTCTTCTTGTTTGGTGTATTGATTACGGCCGGGGAAAGATCTTTTTCGCTTAGGAAAAGCATACAAGGGGTCCTCCAGTTTGTAATTAGTGTACCAGACAATTTCTCCTCATCAGTTAACTCACGATAGCATCCAAGAATTTTCTATGTACACCTCAGAACAGTAAAACTTTGTTTTAATTTAGTGATAATAGAGTGAATTAAAAATTCTTATTCAAGAAAGCGTTATTTTTATAGAATTCTTTTACTTTTATGTTGTGTTATATTTAATTTCTAAATACTTAGTTTGATGCACATTACATTCTAATAAAATAGAAAATCAGAGTTCAGAGAATTAATTAATATGCCTAAAAATAATGCCATTACATAAAATTTCAGAGATGTTTCAATGCAATAGTATAAAAGTTGAGAGGCTGAATAAAATTTATATAGTTCATATACCTAAAGTATAATTCCCTTTGCATTTGAAAAGTTAAATTGCTTACCACATACATAAATCCTCATGCTTGGCACAGTTTTTCCATTGAACTCCATGCACTTTTCTTCTTCTTCTTCTTCTTCTTCTTCTTCTTATTTATTTATTTATTTATTTATTTATTTTTCATAAACAACCCTTTATAAGGCCTTTTTTTTTCTCATGTAAGTCCCTATACGTACGGCCAACTTTAGTTCTAAAGCGAGTTATATGTATATGATGAGTAGAAATGATTGGATGGTAAGACAATTGATTAACTTTATGTTAAAAAAAAAAACATTTTTTGGTACCTGAATTATAACATTTTCATTGCATCTATAAATTTTTATTGCATTATATTTAGTATTTAAATTTTTATTTTAGCGTAAATTTGCATTCAATTTACTAAACTTAAAATAAATAATCGTATTATTTTAACATCAAATACTCAATATAAAAAAAAAAGTTATATTCCATAAGTCTAAAAATACCTTTTTCCATTAAAGTCTTAATTTTAAGTGTATATTTGCCCCTTTCTTTGTGCTTAATTTAAAATATAACCAATTCTTCTATAAGGAAATACGACCAATTTTAGTTACATGCGGACTAAAAATTCGAGAATTTTTCCTATTTTAGCTTTGCTGGGATAAAAAGACAACAACGTTAATTTGCTTGATCTTTCAATTAAAATAGAAAGGAAGAAAAAAGTGATAACAAAGTGCATGTGATGTCTACACAGCAAATATAATTGGTGAAAATTGAGTAATTACTAATAATATGATTGTCATCACCTTGTAATTTAGAGTTAGGTTATCTCTCGTGCAGAAGTGACAATTTTAAACATTGATGATTAGCCTAAAAACAGTGTAAATAGACATTATTATGCTCATTCCAAGTCAAGTCAATGATAAGGTTCCAGGAACAGGATGAATGCACTTGGCAATTGGAAATTGGCACGCCCATTAATTTCACTCCCAACACAGTACAGAAAGATGAATTTGTGGAGGCGATTGGTCCCGTGAGGATTACTTATTTGTATGCCATCGCTGTTTTGGAATTTCCAATTTTGAAAAGATCCAACTTAAAAGACGGGAGATCACAAACAACAAAACCAACGAAAATGAAAAGAAGTAACAAATGAACTTTACTATGTAATAAACCACATATTTTCATGCGGTGGAAAAAAAAAAGTGACCCATGGCTAAGGATGAGATGAAATAAAAGTCCATTGATTAATCAGGTCACATACAAGCTTTAATATCATGTGAAATTTGTTTGCAGGTGTAAAGAGTTGGGTTCGATGGCTCACCATTGCTAGTGGATTAATTCTAATTACTACTAGTTTTATTATGTACGCATATAAATATATATTAAGCCAAAGTTGCAAATATACTTCTGAAATTTAAACAAATAATAATAATTGTAATGTTATACTTAAAATTTCAAACAGTGCAATATTATCGTTAAAATATACAAATTTAAGTCATTTTTATTATTTTTAACTGAATTTCGTCCATTGATAGTTTGATGTAGACTAAAAGTGACATGTGTTGACATATTATAATTGCTAAAGAAGCAATTTTGTCCCTCAATTTTGTTCAAAATAGCAATTTTATCTCTTAGGTTGAAAAATTAGAGCAAATAAACCACTACTCAAGCATAAATTTAAATTTGACCATCTTTCATCTACATTGCGTTATGCAACTAGCATTGTATTGTATACATGATGGATACATGTTATCATGTTTGGATTCAAGTGATTCTCATGTGACATGTAAAAAAAAAAAGATAAAAATTTTAAATTAATTCATATTTCACATTTCATAATTAATTTTAAAATCTAATCCCCATAAGAAATCAATTATTCAACAATAATGCAATTATGACTTCCTTTAATTAGTTTTTTATTCGGTCCTTATTTAGTGATAATAGAGTGAATTTAAAAATCTTATTTAGACATATATATATTGAAAAATTTTAAATTTGAGTCTCAATTCTCACTTATTTTGTTGAAAAATAATATATATATATATATATATACAATAAGTTTGAATCAAGAGTATTTTTTGAAGTTTATGTCACAAACATTTCAAGCGATAAATTTTTGATTAAATAGTTAACATGGAAAGATTTTAGAATACTCTCACTTTGTCATAGAAAAAAATGGTCACATAACTCAATACCGATAAGACGTGAATGTCTTTATCTGAAAAGAGAGAGACCCGATTGTTATTCCCAATTGGATGGTGAGCTCCTGCAAGAAAGAAAACCTGATCGAAGCAGGCGTAAGCACTCTAAAACTTAAGTTAGTAGCTTTCTGGAGAGAAAATTCTTAGAGAGAGAGTTTCAGAGATTCAATACCTGGAGGCGCCACTGTGCATTAAGCTATTTATAGGAGATAAGAGGGGTGCACTCAAGTGCCTTGGACTTGATAATTGGCTGTCAGAGTAGGTGAGCGGCGAAGTGACAAGGAGCTGCTAGAGAGCATGGGCTCTGCCGTGTATCAGTGGACTGATTAAGATTTGATGTCCCATCAGTCCGATCGGACATCAAATGGCCTCTTCCTTAGCTTGTGGCTCACGTTTGGTGCTCTTTTTCTGATGGGCCTTAGGCCCTGTCAGGTGTGATGGGCTGATCGGATTGGGTCTTGGAGTATGATATTTTCATAGTTATCACTTGCCCACCCCCCAAAAAAGATTCGATCGAATGAGTTTTACTCTAAGGTGTCTCCGATCGGTGAGTGACTGTTGGCGGGATTTTTGAAATTTGAAAATGCTCAGCCAAGGAGACACAATGCTCAGTCGAAGAGATGCGCCTGTTTAGACAGCTATCTTCTCATTAATATCGTACACACGCACCGAGAATGATGCCTTGCTCTTTGCATCGTAATGATAGCTTTAATGACACATGGCAGGCATCCTGTGGTGAGAAGATTGGAGCATTTAAGAGATTTTTACCTATAAATAGACAACTTTTAGGCGATTTTTTCTTTACTTTTCAGCAATTCTTAGCAAAACTCTACCAGAATTCCTTCTCAACCTCCGACTTTCAGATCCTAGCAATTTTTCAAAGTTCTTGCAAGGTTACCCACGTAAGTAATTCTTGTTACATATCTTTAACTTTTCTTTCATCTACATCCATCTTCATCCCGATTCCTCAGAAGAAATTTCTAGTATAGATCCCCAAAGTTTTCTTAGGGATTATTGAGAATGGTTTCTAGTAATGGTTAGTCAATAGACAGGAGTTTTATTGAACAATATAGGAATCATCCAACGGTTGCTCGCCCTTCCAGACTGAGTGCAGGAGAAGTGGTCAAGATTCCTTCTCTATATGGTTTACCTGCATAAGTGTTCATGCTATCTTGTCCCGACTCCATGGTGATGATGGAGAGGTCTTTCACTTGCGAAAATAACGAGTAGTTCATCTGCCACCCCTGGAGCTTAGATGCAGGGTTGAGGTTGCCATTTGGCACGTTTGAGATAGCGGTGTTGTGGAGTTATAGACTTGCCCCGAACCAACTGAATTCGAACGGATTGAGCACTATCACCTGCTTTAAGATCCTCTGTAAAATCAAGGAGGTGGCTTCAACTCTGGATCTCTTCATCCATTTTTTCTATATTTCAAGTCAAAATGATGGGATATAGTATTTCTTTATCAGTCAATCGAAGAGGAAGATTTTTACCATCTTATCCTCGTTGAAAGGGTTCAAGGAGAAATTCTTCTTAGTGGGGATGTTCGGTGGGGATAGAGTTAGCCTTACACGATCGGAGGTGGCAGCCGGCCTCAAAGATCAAGTTGTTGGGCAATCCTTGTATGAGGCGAGCATCAAGAAATTGATGGAAGTTATGATAAGGAAATGAGAGCCGTACGACTCCAACTACCTCTTAGGGACGTTGTTTGGGTCCTCCAGTTTTGATGCTGGCGAAGACACACAACGTGAGCATTAAGGTTCGGAAGAAAGAGAAAGTATGACATGATCATTCACTGCATGTGCATTTTATTGACAATAATTACAACAAAAGATACTTATCTTATCTCTTATTGGTGTTTGCAGCTGAAGATGAAATGGCTGAAAAGGATGATTTGGCCAAGCAGCTAGCCGATCGGGAGAAGGAAAAAAGAGCTGCCGAGCGGGCTAATCGGAAAGAGAAGTCTAAGAGGCGTAGAATTATACCTTCCTTATTAGTCCATCCTTCGAAGGATCTGGTCGGAGGTCCTTCATCCTTTACTGTTGCTGCTCCTACCTTTCGTCTGTTGTTGATAATTATCGGACCTGCAGCCTCCCCATCTGGCATGAAAAATTGGGCCCCTTTGAGGCGGCTTCGGTTGAGGGACAAATCCAACTCCGATGAGGTATTGCCTGCTGCCAGCTCCCTCAGCATACCACATCTAAGGGAAGTCATATAAAAGAGAGTGACCAAGCTGAATGAAGCTTCCCAAAAACAAACTGAGGAGGCAACGCGGAAAATAACAATCGATCTGGTGGCTACAGTGGATGTTCGGGTTACAGCTAGAGGCAAAGCGCCTAGCCAGAACGAGCCTTCCTAAAGGGCGGCAGGGAAAGCCCTTGAGAGGCAAACCGTGCCCTTGAATGACATACCGAAGGAGAACTTCGACAATAATTGGTATGTTAGAGATAAGGCTATCTCCAATTTTGTTTGCTGGGGTTTTCTTTAGGATAATGACTTCAAGGTCATGGAAGATTCCAACTTGCTAAATCAGGAGTGTGGCTTTGTAACACCCTTATCAGAACAGTATTTTTCGATGCGAAACTTAGCGGTAAACGGTAAAATTTTTTTTTTAAACTTCTGATAATTTCAGTTAATGAGTTGTAAATGACTATCATTAATATATAATTTGTTGTGCCTTTGAGAGGCTGTGTGAATTATTTGAATATTTTTCAGGAGGCTAGTAAGTTTTAGCCATTGTGCTACCAAAATTTCGTAAATTGAATAAAATATTAAATTGTATCAAAGTTGCCACAATCTTATGAAACAAAGGAAAGGGGAGAAATGGTCGCCGACCAAGAAGAAAAGAAAGAAAAAAAAAAAGGGATGGTCACCAGCCGCTCCTCACATCGGCTACCATCACGACGGTGACGAGCGGTGTGCCCTCTCCCTCTCACTGGCGTCCGGCTTCTGTTGTGATGGTCCGATCATCAAGTTTTTCTATTTTTATTTTAAATGGGTTTTTTGTTTGTTCCGACGAATCAAGGCATCGGATGGGGACACCACCACCATCGATCAACTCCCGGCGACGAGATGAGTCTTCCGATATATTCCATCGCTCCTCAAACGCCGGAGATCGATAGATCGAAAATGGGTTTGGCGGGTGATTTAAGTCAAGATTTTGGCCAATCAAGGAAGAATTTGGACACGTAACTATCAAAAAATGAATGAGGGGATCCCAATCTACAAGGTGGCAATGTCGGATTGTCACCGGTGAGATTTCGGCTACGCTCCGGCAATCGATCTAGTGAGCAAATTATTAAGTGAATTCGACTGTTATGGTATGTGATAACGAAATCTTTTAATTTTCCCTTAATTTGTTGAATTTTCCTTTAAATTTATTAAGGCAAAATATTAAATTATTGATTAAAATTGAAATTAATGTTATTATTGTTCAATTAAATTTTAATTAAGCCTAATATAGTGTATAAATTGAGTTAAGAAAATTTATTAAGAAATTTCCTTTATGAATCAAAAATTTCCTTTTTAAGGAAATGAATTATTGTGTTGTAAATTAATGAAATTAAGTCCGAATTTGATAGAATATGAAATAATATATATCCATAAATTGTTATGAAATTTATAGAAATTTATATGACTATTTTGGAATATTTATTGAATAATGTAATTGATAAAATAGAGAATTTTGGTTGATTATGTTATATAATGATAATAAGCATAAAATAAATTGCCTATAAATTTTTAATGAAATCTACGAAAATTTAAAGAATTGTTAAGTGTATGGTATATGATGAATTATGTTAAAATAATTCATAAAATAAGAAAATCCTTTAGAAAGTTCTTGACTGTTTTTGTCCTTAGCAATAGTCAGGTAGTGATATTCTTATTCAGGATATAATTGGCTAGCCATAGGAACACCTTATACCGCGATGCAAGTCATGGCGACTTGCTTTGCTATAGGTAGGATCTTTGATCTCCATAGCTTCAGTGTAAAGTGAAAGTGAAAGTGCATCTGTTTTCTGCTCTGTGAGACTTGATCTTTCGAGATCATTTCTCTATCTATTTAGTGGAACCTTTGGGTCTATATTCTATATATCCTTTTTGAGAGTCATGTCATATTGCATTAGGGGCATATTGAAAAGAATAAATGGGAAGTGTGAAAGTAATTGAATGTAAATATTATAATGAAAAAGAACTTGATTGAAAGGAGATGAAAGCTTTGGGATAAAACCGAAATTGTTCCCAAAGGTTATAATTACTAAGCAATAATGACAAGAAAATGGTTATAAAAATAAAATGTTTATGAGAATACCCATGAGATTGAATTTGTAATTTGTGTACCAATTATTATTTTAAGAAAATAAAGAGTTCGAAAAATAGTGCTAATTATGTATTTAAAGTCAAACATGACAATACTGTATTTAAGTGTAAAATATGACTAAATAATAAATTCTGGAAGTAACGATTAAGTAAAAAGTAAAATGATCAAAAAACAAACAATTGTTTAGTTAAAATAGAAAAGGTTCATTTAAAAAGAAACAAAAATAAAGATTTGTATGCAGAGTGATCCAAAATACTTACATCACTTTGCAATAAAGATTATAAGCCTAAAGATTAAAGTGAATTAAAATAATAGATAATGAAAATCGTATTTGAATTACCTAATGGAACTAGGAACATGAAACTTTCCATTAAAGACATGAGTATCCATGTAACTCGTTAAATGAAATGACAACTACGTCAAGTGATGCAAAAGTATAGGACAAAAGATAAGTAAAAGTAGAAGTAAGAAACGTAAAAGGAAAAGTCAATTTGTAATCGAATCACAAGGAAAGTAGTGCAAAGTAAATTGAAAAGTATACGAATGAAGTAAAACGGTTACCAAAAATGTTGGTAAACAATGAAAATAGTGTGAAAGAAATTAAAAGTAAATTTTTGATAAATAAGAATAGAAGTTTGCACAATTTATGTAATTATGTTGAAATTGGAAAATTCTAGGATTAGTAGTCACCACCGAGTATTTTTAGTGCTCAGCACGTAGTGTTTACTACGTGCAGGTTTTGAAGTGTTGATGGAGCTTGATACACGGAGAAGCAAAATTCAAAGATGAAGAAAGTTAGTTGCACTTTTACCTTTATTATTTTTGGCATGTATATACTTAGACAGTGATAGTATAGAACTGAACGGTATTTAAGGTAAGTTTGTTAAATGATTAATATTGTTACTATTCTGATAAGGGTGTTATAGGCTTGTTCAAATAGCAGAGCCTGGAGGTGAAGTTCGTTGTCTTACTCCTTTCTTTTCAGAAAGTCTGTTGCTTCTCAGTGATTTACTAACTTTTATTTTTTTTAGCTAATCAAGTGTAGCTTACGCATACACGGCATGGGAAACTTCCTGAAGACAAAACTGGAGGATGGAATTCGATTGAAGAGAGAGGCAAATGCCAAAGTGGACGCTACTAAAGAAGAGGCCTCTCTCCTTCTGAGGCAACAACCAGCCTCAAAGATCAAGCTACTGGGCAATCCTTGTATGAGGGGGACATCAAGAAATTGATGGATGCCATGGCAAGGAAAGGGGAGTTGTACAACTCCAACTACCTTTTGGGGACAATGTTTGGTTCCTCCAATTCTGATGCTGGTGAAGACACACAACGTGAGCATTAGGGTTCAGAGGAAGGATAAAGCATGACATGATCATTCATTACATGTGCATTTTACTGACAATAATTACAACAAAAGATACTTATCTTATCTCTTGTTGGTGTTGCAGCTGAAGATGAAATGGCTGGAAAGGATGATTTGGCCAAATAGCTAGCCGATCGGATGAAGGCAAAAAGAGCTGCCGAGCAAGCTACTCAGGAGGAAAAGTCCAAAAGGCATAGACTTGTACCTTTCTCATTAGTCTATCCTCCAAAGGATCCAACCGGAGGTCCTTCATTTGTTGCTGTTGTTGCTCCTGCCTCTAGTTCATTGCTGACAATTACTGGACCTATAGCCTCCCCATCTAGTGCAGAGAGTTGGGCCCCTTTGAGGTGGCTATGGCTAAGGGACAAATCTAACTTCGAGGAGGCATTGCCTGCTACCAGCTCCCTCAGCATACCACATCTGAGGGAAGTCGCACAAAAGAGGGCGGTCAAGCTGGATGAAGCTGCCCAAAAGCAAGCTGAGGAGACAGCATAAAAAAAGACGGCTGATCTAGTGGCTGTAGTGGATGCTCAGGTTGCAACTAGAGGTAAAGTGTCTAACTAGAGTGAGCCTTCCCAAAGAGCGGCAAGGAGAACCCCTGAGAGGCGAACCATGCCCTTGAATGACATACTGAAGGAGAACTTTGGCAATAATTGGTCTGTCAGAGATAAAACAATCTCCAATTTTGTTTACCAGGGTCTTCTTCAGGATAATAACTTCAAGGTCATGGGAGATCCCAACCTGCTGAATTGGGAGTGTGGCTTGTTCAAACAGCAGAGCCTAGAGGTGAAATTCATTGTCTTACTCCTTTCTTTTCAGCAAGTCTGTTGCTTCTTAGTGATTTACTAACTTTTATTATTTTTTTAGCTGATCAAGTACATCTTGCGCATATACGGCATGGGGAACTTCCTAAAGACCAAACTGGAGGATGTCATTTGATTGAAATGAGAGGCAGATGCCAAAGTGAATGCTGCTAAAGAAGAGGCCTCTCTCCTTCGGTCGGAGGTGAATACCCTAAAAAAAGGAAGCTTTTCATAGTGCTAAAGAACTGAAAGCTCGACAGGATGAAACCAACTGGCTAAGGAAGGAAGTGAAGCGCTTGACTGCTGATGACGCTCAAGGGCAGAAGCTTGAGGAAGACATCGCTAGACTGAATACCCAGTGCCAAGTCTTGTCCTTTGAGTACGCCAAAGCCAATGAGGGCCAATGTAAAGCTCTTGCAGATCTTGACCAGCTTCGTGCTGAACTGGATATCTTAAAGGCCACTTTGGATGAGAAAGAGTTGGCATGGAGCAAAAAGCATGAGGAGGAGTTTGCCTCTCAAGAGGATCGACTGTTCGATCAACTGGGTGAAACCCAAAGGAAGTTGTTATCTCGATTGATCCATGAGGCTGGGAAATGCTTTCTTCTGGTTGATCTCAATTGGATGGAGGACCTAGATATCTTTCCCGATCCTTTATCTAGTGATAAGGAGGAGGAGACACTTCAAAAGGGGATAGCTGAGGGTGCAGATAATGATGGAAGACTAAGTAAAGATCCCTCACCGTCCAAAATTCCTCCTGCCAAAGTGGCTGAGACTGAGCATGAGCCCGTGACCCCCTACTAGTGGAGCTTCCTTAAATTGCTACCAAGCCTTTAAAAGAGTTTACTTCAAGGCCACCAGCTCAGCTATCTGAACTGACTGCAAAGGTGATACCCTCTGAGCCTACCGTCAATCTTGTCGGGGAGCCATCAATTGTAAAAATTATAAATATAGAAAATTAGGATTTTTCTTCTTCTTATTTTTTATTTTTTGTAAAGTTTGTAAATTGTACTATTCACTTTATCAATAAAATGCAATCATTTTTTCAGGTTTTCCTTCTGCATATTCGTAATGTAGTTCAATGAATACTTTTCCTTTTCATTAATATCTTTGTATTTTCTACTTTAATTATGTCGATGCTAATTGAATCACCTAATTAAGTAGTAAAGATACTCCCTAAATTTTTAGAAGAATAACTCGTAAATGAGTGGCTGATTGGTAAAATGTAATCAGTTACTCATTTGGCATAAGTTAAGAATTAGGCTTAGAAGCCTAGGCACGCAATCTAATCAAAATGTTTGATCGGTCGACCATATGAACACCAAGCCTAGCGGATGACCCTTAGGACTCACATTCACTTGTGATTTTAAGAACAAATTTGTACGTCGAGTTACCATTTTAACTTACATTTCGATTCCTGATCGTTGTATAATACTTAAGTCAGGAGAAATTGTTGATTTCATTTGACCTGCGATGAATAAATTGCTTTGAATAAACTTAACCCGCAAATAAATAAACTTCAACTTTCTCATTCTTTACTCGGGATAAGCATCGAGCTTAGTGGATAAGTTGCATCAGACATTAAATAAACGGAGTTTAACTTAGCATTTTCGGCTTGGGAAGAATGTCGAGCCTAGCGAATAAGTTACATTAGACATTAAATAAATGGACTTCAACTTTCATTTTCAACTAGGAAAGAACGTCGATCCTAGTAGATAAGTTACACCAATCAAAGATCATCGATCGAGATTTTCATCGGTAGAAATTAATTACATCGATCCGGATTTTCATCGATCAAAATTAATAAGATCACTAGTCTTAAGAAACCAAAATAAATACATTGATCAAGAAATCTGGCTCCTTCGATCGGGATATACATCGATTGAGGATCAAATAGATTGTCAATTGGGCTTTAACCTGTAAATAAATGGACTCTGACCTTCGCCTTTTAGGCTCGGAATGAATATCGAGCCTAGCAAATAAGTCATACCAAATATTAATTTAATCTTCAAATAAATGGTATCTAACTTTTCATATTTTGGACTCAGGATGAACATCGAACCTAGAGAATAAATCATATTAAACATACCTTTTATGGAGATAGAAAGTAATTTATCTGTTTATTGAATTCGATTTCTGGTACAATATTACATATGGTACTTCTTGAGTACTTCGATATTCCAACTCCTGGGGATGTCCCACCCATCTAGGATTCTAAGCTTGTATGCCCTCGAGCCTAAAATCTTAGAAATTTCATAAGGTCCTTTCGAATTAGGCATCAATTTTTTGACTCTTGCATTTCTTGTTTATAAGTCTACCTTTCTGAGCACTAGGTCACCAACATTAAAGTTCTTGACTTCACCTTCGCATTGCGATATCTGGTAACCCTTTACTTATAGGTAGTGATTTTGGCATAAGCGTCTTCTCTATTTTCTTCTATTAGGTCTAAATCTTGACACATTTCTTGGATGTTGATTCGAACGGAATATAATATTGTTCGATAGGGAGGGACACCGATCTCTACTAAGATCATTACCTCGGATGCATAGATAAGAGAGAATGGCATTTGGTGAGTGCCTACCCTTAGAAAAGTTCTGTATGACCATAACATACTCTACAATTCTTCAATCCAATTGCCTTTGGGTTCATCTAGTCGCTTCTTCGGTTCTTCCAAGATTGTTCGATTCGAGACTTTGATCATCCAATTGCTTTGTAGGTGAGAGATTGAAGTGAATCTGATACTGACATTCAAACCTTGACAAAAGTTTTTGAAGATGGAGCTGTCGAACTGCTTGCCATTATCTATAATAAAAATTTTGGATGAGTCATACCTGTAAATGATGTCCTTTCAAATAAAGTTTTTGATCCTTTCTGCCGTGATCGTTGATAGAGGTTCTACCTTGATCCATTTGGAGAAGTGATTGATGGCTACGATAAGGAATTTCATCTGTCTTTTGCCTTAGAAAAAGGGCCCCAGAATATCTAGGCTTCACTGGTCGAACGGCCAGGCGATCCCGATCGACTGTTGATCTGCCACTAGTTATCTTATTATCCTTCCATGAATCTGGTATTGTTGGTATCTTTTCACTTTTTTCTGGGCATCTTTGAAAATATTTGGCTAGAAATACTCGATCTGGAGTACCTTTCTTGCCATGGCTCTGCTGGTCTCATGTGCCCCACAAATGCCTTCATGGATCTCTTTGAGGATATAGTCTCCTTCTTCCCTTGTCACGTACTTGAGCCAAGGATGAATAAAAGTTTTTTTTGGTACAAATCACCATCAATTATAGAATAGTTGAGGGATTTATGTGATATCTTTCAAGTTACAGCTTTGTCCTCGGGTAATTACCCTATTTGTAAGAATCGTCTAATTGGGCTCATCTATGAGTCATCCACTTGCTTAATTTCCATAATCTCTGGTTCGTCTAAGGACGGGGAGAATTGGTCAACAACCATGATATTCTTTTCTATCACTTTCTACTCAGAAGCAAACATTTTGTCTAGCCGATCGACCGCTGCTGTTTGATATCTCAGCACCTTCTGGAGAAACCATTTTGATCCAGACTCTTTCAACTTTTTGAGTACGGCTTTAACTTTCACCAAGTACTGAATCATGTTAGTCTCACTTACTTTAAAGGTGCCCAAAATTTGGCTGGTCACAAGTTGAGAGTTGCTCTTTATGGTTACTGACTCCGATCGAATAGCGTAGGGCAGCCTTAGGCCTTGAAGGAGTGCCTCATACTTTGCCATATTGTAGATGCTTTAAAATTGAGTCTGATTACATACCTTATAGTGATGCCAAGGGGGCTTGTTATTACAATGCCTACACCCCCTCGAGTGTCATTTGAGGCTTCATCCACTATCATCTCCCAGGTCAGTCGTTGGGGCTGGATGTCCATCTCTTCATCAATGAACTCAGCCATAAAATTCGCTAGCGTCTACGCTTTTATCACCATCCTGGGCTTGTACCTCACGCCCCATGATTGGAGCTTGATTGTCCATCCTACCATCTTGCCCTCTAGGTTGAAGGTCTGGAGAATTTTCCTTATCGGCTTACCCGATTGGACCATAATGGTGTGTGCTTTGAAATATTGCCTTAGGTTTTGCATGCATATCATAAGGGCGATAATAAGCTACTCGATCAGCCCCTTCTTCAATTCTGTCCCCCTGAGCACCTGGCTCACATAGTATACAAGTAGTTTTTGGATTCCTTCTTTCCTAACCAGGACTCCTACAACAACTTCGCCTGAGCTAGACATGTAAAGATAGAGATTTTTACTTGGGATTGGTTAGCTCAGTAGTGGTGGGTCGGTGAGGAAATTTTTCAACTCTTTAAAAGCTTTTTGACAATTCGTTCCCCAGCTGAAAGTGTCATTCTTACTTAGCTTTTTGAAGAATGGAGTGCAACGCTTGGTTGAGGAGGAAATAAATTTTTCGAGGGCCATCATTCTTTCGTTTAGCTTCTGACTATCTTTTATATTTCTTGGGAGCTGCATTTTTAGGATGACCTTTATCTTCTTCGGGTTAGCTTCAATCCCCCTTTGAGAAACCATGAAGCCCAAGAATTTTCCTAAGGAACCCCGAAAATACACTTCTCAGGATTGAGCTTCATTTGAAACTTGTTCAGCATGGTAAAAACTTTCACCAAATCGGCAGAGTGTTTCTCTGAAATTTTACTCTTGACAATCATATCGTCTACGTAAAATTCCATGTTTCACCTGATCTGGTCTTTGAAAATTTTATTCATGAGATGCTGATATGTGGCACCTATATTTTTCAGACCGAACGAACATTATCTTATAATAAAAGATTCTGTCGTTCATAATAAAACTTATCTTTTCTTGATCCAAAAGCCACATCAGGATCTGATGGTAGCCAACATACACATCAAGGAGAGAGTAGATGGCATAACATGCAGTTGTATCCACTAACTGATCTATACTTGGTAAAGGATAGTTGTCTTTTAGATATTCCTTATTAAGTTCTATGAAGTCCACGCACATCCATAGCTTCCCTGTCTTCTTTTTTTCCAAGACCACGTTGGCAAGCCACTTTGGGTAATCGATATCTCGAATTGTACCAGCCTTTAGTAGCTTATCAACCTCCTCAGATATAAATTTCTTTCGATCAAAAGCATGCTTACGTAACTTTTGCCTAATCAATTTGTGGGTTGAATCCACATTGAGCTTGTGGGTAATCACTTTAAGGTCGATCCCAGGGATATCCTCCGGCTTTTATATGAAAGATGTCTGGTTAATCATTAAAACCTGCATGATCTCATCCTTTACTTTCGGGCTCAAGCTTATTCCAACCTAGACACTCTTGCCTTTTGATAGAGCTCTTACTTTCACCTCTTAAACGGGATCCATTCTTGGCCTTGCTGTCAACTTGGATCGCTCCAGATCTAGCTCTACAATCATAGCCTCTTTTTGTTGTTTGATCATGGTGATATATGCCTTTCAAAATACTTTTTGGTCGTCTCTGAGGATGGCAACATCCCTTTTGTGGGGATTTTTATCACCATATATCGTATGCTGATGACAACTCCGATATGAAAAAGTAGGGGCCTGTCAAAAATAATGTTATAAGCAAAAATCATATCAATGACCATAAATGTTACTTTGCATATGTGGATAAGTGCCTAATGGCCAAGTTTAATAAATAGCTCTACAGATTCTGCCACTGGAACTGTAGCATTGCCTATCCCGATCACAAAGATGGCATTCAATTTTAGCTTTTCGATCGGCAGTCTCATAGCTCTGTAAGTTTGAAGGGTGAGTACATTTATAACGCTGCCATTATCCACCAAAATCCTTTTCACATCGAAATTATGGATTTGAGCCCTGATGACTAAAGCATCCTCGTTATGAAATATTAAGTCTCGAACATCTTCACTAGATATGGTGATCGGAGCAAACCGCTCAGCTTGCTAAAAGGTATAAATGCCTTTTCCCTTCTTCTTCTTGGAGAGGTCTTCTCCATATTATGATCTTTCAGTAATCATATTTATGATCCTAGTGTATGGCTTGTATGGATCTTGATTCCTGGGATTTCTACGCTCATCATTATCATCTAAACTAGAATTATCTTTCCTGATGTCGGGCTATCTACAGGGATTTTCCCCTCTAATCGGACCTACAAATCTTTTAAAGGACCCTCTTTGTAGGAGTCATTCAATCTTCTTCTTCAGCAAGTAACACTCGTCAGTTGTATGATCGATATCTTTGTGAAACTTATAGTATTTGCTATGATCCCTCACCTTTTTTTACCGTTCGGATAGCTTCTTGGGCCAGCTAATTTTCTTGTACTTTTTTTTAATCCATATCAATACCTGGGCAGGGTTAGTGTTGAGTGGGGTGAAGGTTAAATTCGGTTGGTTATTAGATCGATCGGATCTACCTCGTTCAACTTCCTTCCGCTTACCTAGACTTTTTGAAGTGGAGGCCCAATCGGGACTTATTGTTATCTGCTCGAATATGGGAATTCAATTGAATGATTATCCATCTGGATACTGCAGCCTGTCCATGACACTAGCCCTTCTTCGTCTATTGGACCCAAGGTGTCATCTAGTTGGATGTGTTGCCTAGCCCTTTCCATACGATCGGAGAAGCTGATCGACGATCTTGTTGTTATTAATTCAAACAAAGGGCGATCGGATACCCCCAGCTAAGGAGGTCATTGCCATTTCCACATTTACATTCCTCACCTTGGATATAGTTGCTTGAAATCTTTTGATGTAGTTTCTAAGATTTTTATCGATCCTTTGGCAGAGGTTGCATAGATTGCTCAACGACTCGGGCGCTTGGGTCTGTATAATGAATCAAGTGGTGAACAGCTCTTTGAGCTGTCTGAAGGAGGTTATTGATTCCTAAGGTAACTTATGGAATCAATTTAAGGCATCTCCTTCTAGGGTGGTAGGAAACATTCTGCAGGAGATCTTCTCATCATAGGTGTAGATCTGCACCTTGGTCAAGTACTTTGCCATATAGGTAATAGGATCAATTTTCCTGTGTACTTGTCCATTACTATATCCCTCTATCTGGAAGGTAGCTCGAACTCTGTTATTTTTTTGCAAAATGAAAAGGCAGTATTTTTACAGGTGTTTCCCTCGAACATACCTCTCTTGGGGTTTGCTATGCCAAACTTCCTGAGCTTTTACTTGAATCATTTATCCTCCCTGCTCATGGTTGTGGAGGTAAACTCGTCTTTTGGCCTTTTAGAGCGGTCACGGCTAGGCATGCACATGAAGGATAGATCATCTCCGATGGAGGCAGTAGAAGACCTGTTGGGGCAGTAGAGGAAGTCTCTACTTGAGGATATTATCCTCTTACCTTTATCATATTTGCCTGGGGTTCTGACATCCACTCTTCCGCCGTCATGAGCTTGCGGCTCGTTAATGGAGATTCCTTGATTTTTTTCCTTCTGAAGTCTTCAACCGTGAAGTCTTCTTTATAGTCTCTTTCAGAAGTTCTAGATATTTTGTCTTTTTTGATGATCTGGACAATGGTCTTAGTGAAATCACTAAGAAAATTGTGCATATCCTTGACCATAATGGGAGTATTTTTCAGCTATTGTAAGATGGCATTGTCAAACTCTGGGAGAAGGTTATCCCTAGTTAGGGATCGATGAAATCTCTCTCTTTTCTCCATGGACCTAAATCTACCCTGACTATGATTATCATAGTCGTGCTCTTTGAAAGATGTGTGCTCAGTGGATCTTGAACCAGCCATGTCTCTCAATGAAAGCACCAATTGATGAGATGTGAATGTCTTTATCTAAAAAGAGAGAGAAAGTCGACTATTGTTCCCGATCGGATGGTGAGTTCCTGCAAGAAAGGAAGCCCAATCGGACCAGACGTAAGCACTCCAAAACTTAAGTTAGTAGCTTTCTTGAGAGAGAATTCTTAGAGAGAGAATCTCAGAGATTCAATACCTTGAGCCACTATGTATTGGGCTATTTATAAGAGATAAGAAGGGTGCACTCGAGTGCCTTGGACTTGATAATTGGCTGTCAGAGCAAGTGAGCGACGAAGTGATAAGGAGCAGTTGGAAAGCATGGGCTTTGCCTTGTGTCAGTGGACTGATTGAGACTTGATATCCCATCAGTCTGATAGGACATCAAGTGGCCTCTTCCTTGGCTTGTGGCTAATGCTTGGTGCTCTTTTTCTGATGGGTCTTGGATCATGTCAGGTGTGGCCAACCGGATTAGGCCTTGGAGTATGACATTTTCATAGTTATCAGTCACATAACTCAATACTTATTCAATTAAGGGTATTTTTAACTACTAAATTATTTATTAAAACTTTTAAAATGGATGTCATAATTAACTCCTAACCTTACAACTTCCCTCACTTTATTATTTTGTAACTCAATATTTATTTCTTTTATTATAATTTTTGTAACCTTCACATCAAAATGTATTAGTGAGAAAAAGTAAAAAATAGTACACGATTTCTTAAGCTAGGAAAGACAAATAAATAATCTAATTAATCTAATCCCTAAAATTAAGGTATTTACACTATTGGAAATCACCTATAAATTAGGAGGAAAATCTGGGATTAATTTCTATAAGTTAGGAGGTTTAATTTGGTATTATTTTGTATACCAAAAATAGAAGATTTATTCTCTTGTTTAAATTACCTGTTAATATGATGAATAAAAATAAGGTTTTCCTTCTATTAAAGACATGGTATCAGAGCATGTGTTTGATCCCTATAGGAACTATGGTCTCATTTAGAGATAAATTGTGGACTCATAAGAGTCAGACTATAGCAGCTGTGACTGTAACCCTATAGGCATGCCTATCTATCCACAACCAAGTCTTTTATAGGCAGGCATAATAAATCACTTTTCATATATTGTGACATCGTATTTACATAATCCAATATATAGCATTAATGAATGCCATGTATTTTAATATCATGCATTGATAATCTCATATCAT
The DNA here is from genome assembly GCA_037975025.1 of Excoecaria agallocha. Taxonomy (NCBI): domain Eukaryota; kingdom Viridiplantae; phylum Streptophyta; class Magnoliopsida; order Malpighiales; family Euphorbiaceae; genus Excoecaria; species Excoecaria agallocha. Next base: position 9,953 of record JBBPFJ010000707.1, on the reverse strand, counting down.
ACAACAATCATATGCTATCTTTGTAGAAGAAATAAGCTCATGCATATACTATTTTAGGGTAATAAGACTCACCTTTCAATTATTAAGCAATCCTTGCAATTAAGGGAATTACTTGCTGTATACTTACAACTTAGGATGATTTATAAGCTTAGAAAGGGCTTAAATAAGTCTATACTTCAAAGGGAGTCAAAGAAATATAATTTTCAAAATACAGGGGAGGGTCACGATTACTAACAATTCCTGATAACCGTGAGCCCGGACTAGTAACATGGGTCACGATTACTAACAATTTCAGTAATCGTGAGCTATGATGCTCTTTGGTTCTAGACTGAAAACGAACTACCTCACGATTATCAACATTAGAGTAGTAACCGTGAAGTAGGGTTATGTACTCGGGTCACGGTTACTAGGAATTCCTTAGTAACCATGAGATGGCATAGGTTTTGCTTCTGGACCAAGAGTTCACTACCTCACGGTTACTAAGCCTAGGGTAGTAATAGTGAAGTAATGCTACGAGAATGGGTCACGGTTACTATGAAACCTTAGTAACCGTGATCCAAGGCAGACTTTTGGTTTGAACTGAAGATTTAGGCACCTCATGGTTACTATTATATTCATGGTAATCGTGAGCTCTAAACCGCCTTGAGACCGAATTTTTAGTCTCAACTTCTATGCCATTTTTGACTTATAAAACAATAATTTCAGCCAAAATGGACTTCAACAAAGTTGTAGGCCTAAGTTTCTAGTTTCCAAAACACCAAAAATCATTTCAATAGGACCTGTAAATCTTTAGATATTCAAAGAAAAACCATAAAATTATTCATGAAGACCAAAATAACCATCACAATCAGATTTCAATACTGATTTTCACTATCATGCAGTGAAAAGCAGATTTCAATCTCTTCTAACAAAATCAAGGTATACAAGTCTAGTTTCTATACCAGCTAGAATTTTGTCTTTTGGACAACTATAGCTCAAGATATGAGCAAAAGAATACCAACTGGTCTTTTGATCTTTAAAAACAGATTTTCATGTTTTTCAACAAAACTTCTATATTTTCAACTATAAACCCTTCTAAGCTTCAAATCATCCATACAAACACATGAGAGAGGCACTCAAGACCTCTCTCTCATGACAAATCATAAAATATACACACATACAAAACCTAAGTTCCCATACCTTATTTTAAATTCTACCCCAAAACTTACACTTTAGCTTTTCAATTAGGTCCTTCTATTAGTATTTACTCATAATTAAACATGCACACTAATAATTAATTAGTGATAATTCTTCTAGGGTGTACTGAGGGGCATTACAACTCTTTCCTTCTAAAAGAATTTCGTCCTCGAAATTCATACCTGTATTGAAGAGTTGAGGGTATTGAACCCGTATAGCTGCTTTAGGTTCCCAAGTCGCTTCGTGTATACCATGATGTTGCCATAGCACTTTGACTAGGGGAATTATTTTGTTTCTCAACTGTCGGACTTTCCTGGCCAAAATCTATTTAGGCTCTTTATCATACGTATAATCAGATTTGACACTGATATCTTGCACTGGTATGATGTGTGATTCATCATATCGATATTGTCGGAGCATAGAAATATGGAAAACATTGTGTAACTTTGATAATTCACTGGGAAGATCTAAGTAGTATGCTACCGGTCCAATTCGTTCCAAAATTCTATAAGGACCTATAAATCGAGGACTAAGCTTTCCTTTCTTCCCAAATCATAACACTTTTCTCCATGGGGACACCTTTAAGAACACTTCATCGCCAACCTGGTGTTCAATGTCTTTTCTTTTCAGATCCGCATACGACTTTTGTCTATCACTGGCTTCCTTCAATCTTTGTTTAACCAGTTGAATCTTTTCTTCGGTATCTTTAACTATGTCAGGACCTGTCAATTTGCTTTCAGCTAACTCTATCCAGCAGAAGGGGGTTCTGCATTTTCGACCATAGAGTGCTTCATATGGTGGCATACCAATGCTAGTTTGATAGCCATTGTTGTATACAAATTCCATCAAAGTCACATATTTGTCCCAACTCCCTGGAAAGTCTAAAACACAGCCTCTCAACATGTCCTGTAGTACCTGTATAATCCTTTCCAATTGCCCGTCAGTTTGAGGATGAAAGGCAGTACTAAGGAGAAGCTTTGTGCCTAAAGCCTGTTGTAAAATTTTCCAGAACCTGAAAGTGAATCTCAGATCCCGATCTGAAATGATTGAGATGGGTACCCCATGCAATCTAACAATCTGATCCATATATAATTCAACTAATTTATCGATGGAATAGTTGGTTCTGATCGGAATAAAATGAGCCACCTTTGTCAATCTGTCTACTATGACCCACACAGCATCGTGTTTTCTTTGAGTAATGGGTAAACCTGAAACAAAGTCCATAGTGACATTGTCCCACTTCCACTGAGGGATAGGAAAAGGATTCAACAGTCATGAGGAAAGTTGATGTTTTGCTTTTACTTGCTGACATGTTAAACATTTAGAGACATACTCAGTTACATCTCTCTTTATTCCTGGTCACCAGGAGGACAGTCTCAAATCTCTATACATTTTGTTACCACCGGGATGCATGGTGAATACAGTGTTATAGGCTTCTTGCAACAAAGATTTCTTCAATTCTTTAACATCTGGCACACATAACTGATTATGATAGTAGAGACCACCATCAATCCCAATTGAATATTCTATCGGACCTCCTATATGAACTGTTTAAGCCAATTGTTGCAACTTTACATCATCTATTTGTGCATCTATTACTGCCTGCCTTAGATTAGGGCAGGCTCGCAATTGAGCTAACAAAGCCCCATCAGAGCCAAACTTCCATCTACAATCTTGTAATAACAGGTTTGCCATCATCTTCGGGCTCAAAGCATCAGCCACCACGTTTGCCTTTCCTGGGTGATAATCCACTATACAGTTATAGTCTTTAAATAATTCTAACCATCTGCGCTGTCTTAAATTGAGATCTCGCTGAGTAAGCAAGTATTTAAGACTCTTATGATCTGTATAGATCCTGCACTTCTCACCATAAAGGTAATGCTGCCATATCTTTAAAGCAAAGACAATTGCGGCCAATTCCAAATCATGAGTCGGATAATTCTGTTCATGAGGTTTCAACTGCCTTGATGCGTATGCCACTACTTTTCCTTCTTGCATTAATACACACCCCAATCCATATTTCGATGCATCACTATACATAGCAAAATCCTTACCCGTTGTTGGTTGGGTAAGAACTGGAGCCTCCGTTAACATCTTCTTTAACTGTTCAAAACTGGCTTGGCAACGGTTCGTCCATTCAAACCTAGTTTCTTTTCGAAGTAACTTAGTGAGCGGAGAGGTAATAACTAAAAAGCCTTTCACAAATTGTCTATAATAACCTGCTAAGCCCAAGAAACTTCAGACTTTTGGCACATTCCTAGGTGGCCTCCAATTTACTATAGCTTCAATCTTTTTAGGATCCACCCTGATGCCTTCTGAAGACACCACGTGCCTAAGAAAAGAAACTTCTTTAAGCCAGAACTCACATTTGCTTAACTTTGCATACAAATGTTGTTCTCGTAAAGTTTGTAATACTTTCCTTAAATGTTCTGCATGCTCCGCCTCATTACGGGAATAGACTAGGATGTCATCGATAAACACCACAACAAACTGATCTAAATAGGGTCTGAACACCCTATTCATCAAGTCCATGAAGGTTGCTGGTGCATTAGTCAACCCGAAAGGCATTACTAAGAATTCGTAATGACCGTATCGAGTCCTAAAAGCGGTCTTTTGCACATCTATATCCTTGACCCGAAGTTGATAGTATCCCAACCTCAGGTCAATTTTAGAAAACACTCCAGCACCCCGTAATGGATCAAAGAGATCCTTAATCCGAGGCAAAGGGTACTTATTTTTCACAGTTACCTTATTGAGTTGTCTATAGTCTATACACATTCTTAAAGTGCCATCCTTCTTCTTGACAAATAACACCGGTGCACCCCAAGGGAACACGCTGGGCTTGATGAAGCCTTTATCCAGCAACTCTCGTAACTGCCTCTTTAACTCTTTCAATTCTGTTGGTGCCATTCTATAAGGTGTTCTCGAGATAGGACCAGTTCCAGGCAGAGTTTCAATAGATAATTCAACTTCTCTTTCTGGTGGCAAACCCGAAAGTTCTTCGGGAAAAACATCAGGAAACTCAGCAACCATAGGAACATCTTGAAGATCGATTTTCTTTCTCTTAGAAACAAGAACCAAAGTCAAATATGCTTCACATCCTTTTCTAAGGAATCTTTTCGCTTTCATAGCAGAAATAACATTGGTTAAGGGTTTAGACTTAAGACCCTAAATCAATGTCTCTTTCTCTTCATCATTCTTAACTACTAATGTTTTAGCTTTACAGTTCACTATAGCTTGGTATTTAGACAACCAATCCATACCCAGGATTACATCAAATTCATGAAAAAGGTAAAACAATCAAATCAGCTGGGAACTCTCTCTCTTGAATTCTAATAGGGCAATTTCTATAAACTTCATTTACATGTATGCTATGGCCCAAAGGACTGATTACACATATATCATAGTCCAAATGATCAACAATAGATACATTTCTACCCAGCTCCCCATTACAAATATATGAATGTGTAGATTCTGGGTCTATAAGCACATGTACATTAGTATCAAAGAAGGAGAATGTACCAGCTATAACCTTAGAAGCATCAGCATCCTCTCGACCTTTCATAACATAAGCTTTGACAGGAGGTGTCGGAGCAAATGGTCGATCCACTGTCTCAGAAACATTTCGGGACGGTGCTCTAAATTGGCCCGATCCGCCTCTACCTCTAGCCCGACCTCTGCCTGAAGAGGGTGCATTAAAAGCTCCTCGGTACTCTGTTGATTAGGGGCTTGATCCTGCATCATAGGACAATCGGCCATAAAATGCTCCGTGCTGCCACATCTAAAGCAGCCACCTGTGAGCATTCTACAAGTGCCCCAATGTCGCCTAAAACAATAGGTACATTCTGGAGCTTGACCTCTGCCTTGTCCTGATACAGTACCTCTTCCTGATCTGGCTGAAGAAAAAGCCCCCCTCTGTCTACCCCTAGATGCAGGGCGATTGTCAGATGCCATTGGTTGATCTCCTGAAGTCCACCTCGATCTTTTCCCGAATGAAGAACCACCTCGAGAAAAACTTCTTATTCTTTGCTCTCTCTCTCTTTTAGCATTTTCTTCTTTCTCAACCCGGATAGCTGCTTGAACCAGCTGATGATAATCAACAGGATGCAAAGAAATAGTTCCTATCAAATGATCTCGAATCTGATCATTTAATCCATCTTCGAACTGGCGACACTTGAAAGTCCCAATCAGCATCGGTTTTGGTACATACTTGCTGAAGCGATTGAATTTTGCCTCATATTCAGCCACTGACATACCCCTCTACTTTAGATTCAAAAACTGCTTCAACCTTTCATCTTTATAAGCTTCAGTCACATACCTCTTTTTAAATTCTGCTACAAAAAAATTCCCAAAAGAGAGAATCAGATAGTTGAGGTTGTGTCTGAACCAGCTTCCACCAGTCATAGGCTGCTCCCTGAAGCAAGGATACAACACAAGTCACCTTTTGACTGGCAGGGCATTGAATTTCTGTAAAAATCCGCTTTACTCTTTCAAGCCACAACTCGGCTTTCTCAGACTCCTCCCAAGTAGAGCCTAGAAACTCTTCTGCACCATGCTTTCTGATCTCAGAAATCGGAGCTTTTGGTGCAGTCATCCTTTGTAAAATCTGAGCCATATCATGGAAAATCTTTAACAAAGCTTCCCCAGACTCAGTAGCAGCTGTACCACCTTTAGTGGATGCAGAAGATTCAGGCTGAGAAGGATTCGATTGACCCGTTAGATTGCTCTCAGCCGACTCATCTACCACCTCACGATGTCTTTCCATCTTCAACTATACCAAAAGAAACACAGGGACAGCCACATTAGCCAACATCAATAAAAATTCTATATCTATGACCCTTGAAATTTTTATCGGCCAGAACCGCCTAAACCAAGGCGCTTTGATACCAAAAATGTAATGACTATACTAGATAATCCTGATTACTGTTACTAATTACATTCATTAATCCTATAACTTATATGAGTTATCTATTACCGATACATATATGAGCATACATACATCTATACTATACATATCATATACTATCAAAGGTTATACCTTCACATGTCGTTGGACTTTCTTTACATAACTTATTAATTACATGCTTTTAAATACAAATATATATATGTGGGATGTAACCCAAAGAGATACAAAATTAATTCATACATCAAAATGCTACTTCTAATCTGATGTCGGCTTGGGAGAATGTTGGCTTTGTCCCTAGACAAAAGGTCTACCCTGCGAACCTACACGGATAAACACCCGTGCTAAGCTATAAAGCTTAGTGGGGAACAACTAAGATATTAATAACCACTCACCGTGGTTATCACAAATCATGCAACCATAACATAACATAAACTTCATATATTTCATTGATGAGAATAAATAATAATGAATGAACATAATGCACTATTGGAAGGGATAACTGTCTTATTCAATCATAGCATGAGAAATTGTAAATTGTATATGCATATCATTTATCTTATAAATTGGGCTTGCTTAATTTCTTGTGGGTGTGGATAACGGGTGCTGTGGATACCATAAGGTATCAAATCTCTGAATACCCGAAGGTATTAAATCTGTGGATCTATTGGGTCAGAACTATGATCTCATTTAGAGACAAACTGTGGACTCATAAGAGTCAGACTATAGCAGCTGCGACTGTAACCCTATAGGCATGCCTATCTATCCACAACCAAGTCTTTTATAGGCAGGCATAATAAATCACTTTTCATATATTGTGGCATCGTATTTACATAATCCAATATATAGCATTAATGAATGCCATGTACTTTAATATCATGCATTGATAATCTCATATCATACAACAATCATATGCTATCTTTGTAGAAGAAATAAGCTCATGCATATACTATTTTAGGGTAATAAGACTCACCTTTCAATTATTAAGCAATCCTTGCAATTAAGGGAATTACTTGTTGTATAATTACAACTTAGGATGATTTATAAGCTTAGGAAGGGCTTAAATAAGTCTATACTTCAAATGGAGTCAAAGAAATATAATTTTCAAAATACAGGAGAGGGTCACGGTTACTAACAATTCCTGATAATTGTGAGCTCGGACTAGTAACATGGGTCACGGTTACTAACAATTTCTCAGTAACCGTGAGCTATGATGCTCACGGTTACCTGGTTCTGGACTGAAAATGAACTACCTCACGGTTATCAAGATTAGAGTAGTAACCATAAAGTAGGGTTATATACTCAGGTCACGGTTACTAGGAATTCCTTAGTAACCGTGAGATGGCATAGGTTTTGCTTCTGGACCAACAGTTCACTACCTCACGGTTACTAAGCCTAGGGTAGTAACCGTGAAGTAATGTTACAAGAATGGGTCACGGTTACTATGAAACCTTAGTAACCGTGATCTAAGGTAGACTTTTGGTCTGAACTGAAGATTTAGGCACCTCACGGTAACCATGAGCCCTAAACTGCCTTGAGACCGAATTTTCAGTCTCAATTTCTATGCCATTTTTGACCTGTAAAACAACAATTTCAGCCAAAATGGCCTTCAACAAAGTTGTAGTCCTAAGTTTCTAGTTTCCAAAACACCAAAAATCATTTCAATAGGACCTGTAAATCTTTAGATATTCAAAGAAAAACCACATACTGTTCATGAAGACAAAAATAACCATCATAATCAGATTTCAATACCGATTTTCACTATCATGCAGTGAAAAGCAGATTTTAGTCTCTTCTAACAAAATCAAGGTATACAAGTCTAGTTTCTATACCATCTATAATTTTGTCTTTTGGACAACTATAGCTCAAGATATGAGCAAAAGAATACCAACTGGTCTTTTGATCTTTAAAAACAGATTTTCATGTTTTTCAACAAAACTTATATATTTTCAACTTTAAACCCTTCTAAGCTTCAAATAATCCATAAAACACATGAGAGAGGCACTCAAGACCTCTCTCTCATGACAAATCACAAAATATACACACATACAAAACCTAAGTTCCCATACCTTATTTAAGCTCCCATTTCTTCAACCTTGAAGAGTTTCCTTTCCCTTCCTCTTGCTTGACTCTCCTTCTATAATATGAGACACTTTCATGAATATTTCTCAAGCTAGTCAAAGAAAAATACATATTAAAGAAGTATAAAAGTTACCTTAAGCTCAAAACCAAGTAAATCTTTGTTCCTCTGATCAAAACCCCAAGAACTCTAGAGAGAGAGAGTTTAGGGTTAGAGAGAGGTTGAAGATGAAGAGTGAAGACCCCAAAGAGGCACTCAAGACCTCTCTCTCATGACAAATCATAAAATATGCACACATACAAAACCTAAGTTCCCATACCTTATTTAAGCTCCAATTTCTTCAACCTTGAAGAGTTTCCTTTCCCTTCCTCTTGCTTGACTCTCCTTCTATAATATGAGACACTTTCATGAATATTTCTCAAGCTAGTCAAAGAATAATACATATTAAAGAAGTATAAAAGTTACCTTAAGCTCAAAACCAAGTAAATCTTTGTTTCTCTGATCAAAACCCCAAGAACTCTAGAGAGAGAGAGAGAGGATGAGAGAGAGTTTAGGGTTAGAGAGAGGTTGAAGATGAAGAGTGAAGACCCCAAAGGTGGCCGACCAACTCTCCATCAAATATCCTCTTCACTTTTATTTCCAATTGGTCCAAATGTCATTTTTTAAGCAAAAATTGCTATTTGGTCCCTCAAGTTACCTTATTTCAAATTCTACTCCAAAACTTACACTTTAGCTTTTCAATTAGGTCATTCTATTAGTATTTACTCATAATTAAACATGGACACTAATAATTAATTAGTGATAATTCTTCTAGGGTGTACTGAGGTACATTACAACCCAAACCAAGTTCCAGCAGACAAGAGAAGATACCAAAGGTTAGTTGGCAAGTTAATTTATCTCTCTCATACCCGACCTGACATAGCTTATACTGTGAGTGTAGTTAGTCAGTTTATGCACTCTCCTAGTGAAGACCATATGAGTGCAGTTACCCAGATACTTTGGTATCTCAAGTCTTGTCCGGGAAAAGGCATTTTGTTTGCAAAGAATGGTCACCTGCATATTGAAGGCTGTATCGATGCAGATTGGGCTGGGAGCATTTCAGATGGAAAGTGAATGTCTGGGTATTTCACATTTGTAAGGGGAAATCTAGTCACATAGAGGAGCAAGAAACAAAGAGTGGTGGCTTTATCGAGTGCAGAAGCTGAATTTCGAGTTATGGCGAAAGGACCGTGTGAACTTCTTTGGCTTAGATCCTTGATGACCGAACTTGGTTTTCCTCCTGAATGTGAGATGAATTTGTTTTATGATAACAAAGCTGCCATTGATATCTCTCATAACCCAATTCAACATGATCGAACAAAGCATGTAGAAGTGGATAGACACTTCATAAAGCAAAACCTTGAAGAAAAGATAGTCAGATTTCCTTTTATATCAGAGGACCAGCTAGCAGATATCCTAACTAAAGCAGTATGTAGTAAAAGGTTTTATAATTCACTTAACAAGTTGGGCATGATGGATATCTATGCACCAACTTGAGGGGGAGTGTTGGAAATCTCCTATAAATTAGGAGGAAAATTTGAGATTAATTTCTGTAAGTTAAGAAGTTTAATTTGGTATTATTTTGTATACCAAAAATAGAAGATTTATTCTCTAAAAATAAGTTTTTCCTTCTATTGAAGACATACACCTGTTGAATGGAGATAAATAATCCATCATTTCTTTACGCACTTCAATTAAATGGTTCGTTAATTTAGCTATATTTTATTCATTATGTGCAATTAAATGATTGGTAGA
>JBBPFJ010000706.1:0-58388 GCA_037975025.1 Excoecaria agallocha | reverse complement strand
TTAAGGATATTATTTATGGTGTTTTGTATCATGATGGTATTCCACCTCATATACCAAAATCTATATTATGGTACTTTATTTTTTAAAGCATTTGCTACAAAATTTGGGTCATCCCAGGGAAGATACTACAATGCAAATTTGAGCTTTTGCTAAATTTTATTTTTTGGTATTATGGTCTTTTTTTTTATTAAGCCATATCATTTTGAGCAACAAATAAACCTCAATATTGAATTTTTGTTGATATAGAGGAAGCAATGGCAAATCTTAGTAGCTAAGACGTACAGGATCTTTCAAAAACTGCATAATTGTTTGGAAATGGTCAATATAGGTGGAAAGAAAAGTTGGTAATTGAAACAAAGTTCATCACAGTAGGTGAGGCTGAACAATTTTACTATCAATTAGCAAAGGAACAAGGGGTTGGTGTTAGGAAGGATACATTGTGACCCGTGTTTACTAGCCCTTATATAAGGTCGAGATAATAGGTATTTAGCAAAGATGGAATGCGTTCACATAAATACCATTACATACCTAATAGAAAGAAGCAGCCAAGAGCAATCACATGATGTAATTGTTCAACCAGCTTTGAAGTCACATTTAATAGGGACAAGAACACTTATATAATAAGTGAATTTCAGCCAGAACACAACCATCATATGGTTAGCCTAGAGGAGATCAAATTATGTCATTGCTTTAGAAAAATCTGACGGAATATGTCAATGGTATGATAATCATGATAGCACAGCGGAAAAACAAAAATTTTATCATACATACCATACATATCCAAAGATAGAATCGAAACATGCAATTTTAGGGTTATCGAACTTACAACTTTTGATGCCTTTTAAAACTTTTATTCCGATGATGACCAGCAACAAAGATGGCTTTGTTCGCCTTAGATCTCGATCACCAATGCCAAGGAATAGCCTTTTGCGCCACTCCCTCTATTCTCACATACACAATTACACCGTCGGCTTAAAAACGAGATTGCTAGATCTCTTTTTCGGTATGGTGTAAGGGTTATAGTTTGAAGCTACAAAACTTGATTTTGTACTTCTTTAGATTGCTATTACTGCTCAATAACACAAGAGAATGAGGAACCATCCTTTCTCCTTGTGAAAAATTGAACAAAAGAATTAAGAGAGAGAGAGTCACTATTCACGAGTTACTATTCATGCCACAAAAAAATTAGGTTTAGGGTTTTATTTCTTTTAATATATATGCTTATCCTTTGGCAAGTCATTAATCTGAATTCAACTATCCTAAGATAATTAATTCAAACTCTATCACTTCCTAAAGATAAGTAATATATTTTGAATTAAACTCCTTTGAATTTAAATTCAAATTTGAAATAAAACATAAGACATTTAAATAAATGAAATCACTTAATTTAAATATATAGCATGTGCCGAAATTCCTTGATTTCCCTCTTGGAATTTCGGCCACATCATTAAATATATAAGTGATTTAATTTAATTTAAATACCTTTAGGCTTTAATATTCAATTAACTTAATTAACACAAGATAATTAATTAATTGAAATTAAACCTTATGGGCTGAATTTCTCTCTCTCATGGACCAAAGCCCAATAGCAATATTATAACCCATTACATACATTAATTTGACTTTAATTAAAAGCCCAAATTAATGTCCAATACTTAATTTAAATATTTTAAGCCCAATGCTTTGTGTGCGATCCTATAGGTCCATTTAATGTTGGCAATGAATTAATAAATTAATTCAAAGGCTATATATATTCTCTAGCAAGATATTATAGCATTCCAAATTAAATGAAAATGCATATGGCATTTGGTGACCTAATGCAATTTCGCATAGTCCCTTACCCATAAATATCAGAATTAATATAAGGCATGGAACTAGTCATCCTTATATATATTAATTCCTTTCTTGATATTCCAGTGACACTGAACTCTCAGATAAATAATGATTACTCATTATTTCATCTCGGTATGGCCATACACTTCTCAGTTCACTGATCAAGTGGCCGATGATATTTTTCTCTCTTATCGAGAGGGGTAATCCCTTCACTTCTCTCATGCTCTCTAACATGAATCAGTGCATACCCAATCATACCCGTACTTGTCACTCTGTTACGAGCACGTTAGGTGTATGTCAAAGTACACAGTAATTCATAAAGAGTTTCATAGAGATTTCAGGTCTAAGAACTCAGATACAAAACTTGCATATGAGAAACACTTATGACTTGTACCATGTAGTGTTCTCATGAGCAGATCGAATCCAGATACCATGTTCTTTAACATGTATCTATGATCTCTGATTGACACTCTTGTCCTAATGATCTGTAAGACAGAACTCATAAGATCAGAGAGAGCATACTAGTCTTAATTCATTTGTTATTCCCATAACAATGACTGACTAGGGATATTTAGAATGATGTCTCATTTGTTTCAAGGTCTTACAATCCATGTGCCTCACACATGATAACTTAAACCGAAACAACACTCTTGGATAGTTTTATCAATTGATATGCACAGGAATACAAAGGATAAAACAAATGCCTCATTTTATTAATTTCAAGTGTTTCGTTACAATGTATTGGGGCTAGGGCTTACACTAACAATCTCCCACTAGCACTAGTCCCAATTGGGCATAGCCCTAAGACCGAACGCTCTCAAATGAGCTTCGTGCAGATTTGGACGTAACTGTTTCGTCAAAGGATCTGCTACATTGTCTTCACTTGATATCTTGCTAACCTTGACGTCCCCACGATCAATAATTTCTCTGATCAGGTGGTACCTTCTGAGTATGTGTTTGGATTTCTGGTGTGACCGGGGCTCCTTAGCCTGTGCGATGGCCCCGTTATTGTCACATAAAATTTCTAATGGATCTAGGATGCTTGGGACCACTCATAATCCATTAATGAAATTTTTAATCCAAACAGCCTCTTTTGCAGCCTCACTTGCTGCAATATACTCAAATTCTGTAGTTGAGTCGGCAACGGTTTCTTGCTTTGAGCTTCTCCAGCTGACAGCACCACCGTTCAAAACAAAAACAAACCCAGATTGCAATCTAGAATCCTGAGTGCTGGTCTGAAAAGCAGCATCGGCATAACCTTGTATGATGAGCTCTTCTTGACCACCATACACCAAGAAGTGATCCTTAGTCCTTCGCAGGTACTTAAGGATCCCTTTTACAGCAGACCAGTGCTTCTCACCAGGGTCTTGCTGAAACCTACTGGTTATACTCAGTGCATGAGCAACATCCAATCTAGTACATAACATAGCGTACATGATAGATCCAATAGCAGATGCATATGGGATTCTACTCATGTTGTCCCTTTCCTCTTTGGTTTTAGGACACTGTTCTTTAGTCAAAGGAACTCCCAAAGCCAAAGGTATGTACCCTTTCTTCGAGTCTCCCATACTAAAATGCTTTAGTACTTTGTCTATGTACTTTTCTTGACTTAGTCCCAAAAGCCAATTCGATCTATCTCTATAGATTCGAATACCAAGTATTGTCTCGGCTTCACCTAAGTCTTTCATTGAGAAACATTTTCCCAACCATTGCTTAACCTTTTGCAATGTTGGAATATCATTCCCAATGAGAAGGATGTCGTCCACATATAGGACCAGAAACACTACTATGCTCCCACTAACCTTCTTGTACACAAAAGGCTCATCTTCGTTCTTGATGAAGTCAAATTCTTTGACTGCCTCATCAAAGCAAAGATTCCAACTTCAGGATTCTTGCTTTAATCCATAAATGGATTTTTGAAGCTTGCATACCTTCTTAGGATGCTTGGGATTGACAAAACCTTCAGGCTGTGTCATATACACATCCTCAAGTAAATTTCCGTTAAGGAAAGCAGTTTTGACATCCATTTGCCATATCTCATAATCATGATACAGCTATGGCAAGCAAGATCCTAATGGACTTGAGCATGACTACAGGCGAAAAGGTCTCGTCATAGTCTATGCCATGAGTTTGTCGAAAACCTTTTGCTACTAGTCTACCTTTGTAGGTCTTATCAGCTTTTAGTTTGAATAACCACTTGCATTCAATTACCTTAGCACCTTCTGGTGGATCAACCAAGGTCCAAACCTGGTTATCGTACATTGATTGCATCTCGGATTTCATGGCTTCAAGCCAATTATCCGAGTCTGGGCTTCCAATAGCTTCTCGGTAGGTAGTAGGATCCTCACGATCTACTAACTCAATAGTGTCATTGTCAGTGATTAGAAATCCATATCTCTCAATCTCCTGACGTACCCTACCAGACCTTCTAGGTACTTGTGTAATGGGTTCTTGTTCCACAACTGGTTGTGAACTTGATCCCATTTCCAAACCATCCTCTATAGGAGCTTGTGGCACTTGAATTTCTCCAAGTTCTACTTTACTCCCACTGTCTTTCTTGAAAAGGAACTCCTTTTCCAAGAAAATAGCCTTGCGAGCAACAAATACTTTGTTCTCGGCTTGTGAGTAAAAGTAGTATCCCTTTGTTTCTTTGGGATAGCCCCCACAAACAAGCAGACAGTTGATTTGGACTCTAGTTTGTCAGATGTTAATTTCTTAACATGTGCTTCACAGCCCCAAATCTTGAGAAAAGACATATTAGGTTCTTTCCCAGTCCATACCTCGTATGGTGTCTTCTCAACTGCTTTAGTTGGAGTACGGTTCAATAGAAATGCAGCAGTTTCTAATGCATAACCCCAAAAAGAGATAGGAAGATTAGCTTGACTCATCATAGATCGAACCATGTCCAACAGAGTTCGATTTCTCCTTTCGGACACACCATTCTATTGCGGTGTTCCAGAAGGAGTGAGCTGTGAAATAATACCACACTCTTTTAGATGATCATCAAACTCTTGGCTTAAGTATTCGCCACCTCGATCTGATCGAATGGCTTTTATACTTTTGCCAAGTTGGTTTTCTACTTCGTTCTTAAACTCCTTAAATTTCTCAAAAGTTTCAGACTTGTACTTCATTAGATAGACATAGCCATATCTACTGAAGTCATCTGTGAAAGTCACGAAGTAGCTAAAACCACTTCTAGCTTGTGTACTTAATGGTCCACATACATCGGTATGTATTAGTTCCAATAAGCCATTAGTCCTTTCACCTTTCTTGTTAAAAGGACTCTTTGTCATTTTTCCATGCAAACATGGCTCGCATGTGTCATAAGACTCTAAGTCAAATGACCCAAGCACTCTAGTTTTGTGGAGTCTTGAAATGCATTTTTCGTTTGCATATCCTAAACGACAATGCCAAAAGTAAGTAGGGTTCAATTCGTTTGATTTAACCCTCTTTGTATTAATGTTGTATATCGACTCTTTGTTTTATAAATCAAGGATATAAAGGCCATTTTGCAACATGGCATTGCCATAAGAAATGCCTTGGCGACGAATATGAGCATTGCCATTTTTAATAACAAAATCAAATTCATCATTATCCAAACATGAAACTGAAATAATGTTTCTGCTCATAGCAGGCACATAATAACAATTATTAAAAACAATACAAAGTCCGGAAGGTAAAGTGAGGTGATAGTCGCCTATCTCCATGGCAGCAACTCGTGCTCCATTCCCCACACGGAGGTCCACTTCATTCTTCCCAAGTAACCGCCTATTTCTTAGCCCCTGCACATTTGAACAAATGTGAGAACCACAACCAGTATCCAATACCCAAGTGGTAGAAATAGAAAGGTTAATTTCAACAACAAAAATACTAGAACTGGACGCCTTGGCTCCATTCTTCTTTTATTCTTCCTTGAAGAGAGCGCAATTCTTCCTCCAATGCCCTATCTTGTTGCAATGGAAGCAAGTGCTCTCACTCTCTTTGAGTTTTGGCGCCTTGGGCTTGGATTGGGCCTGAGGTGCACTCCCACTTGACTTGGGTTTTGCCTTTCCCTTTCCCTTTCCCTTAGCGGGTCCCTTCTTAATTCTCTTTTGAACCATTAGAACGGGATTGGTCTTTCGAATGTTCTCTTCAGAATTTTTAAGCATCCCATGAAGCTCAGTGACTGACTTGTTCATTGCATGCATGTTATAATTCATCACAAATGGATCATAAGCAGCAGACAATGATCCTAAGATCAAGTCAGTGGCCAATTCCTTTAGCACTAGTACCTCAAGCTTCTCAAGAGTATCAAGATACCCTTTCATCTTGAGTACATGGGTACTAACAGGTGTACCCTCAGCCATTTTGCAAGAAATTAATGCCTTTGTTGTCACGAACCTCTCGTGACGAGCTTGCTCTTGGAACATCTCCTTGAGGTGCACCATGATCGCATAAGCCTCTTGGTCCATAAATTGCTTTTGCAATTCAGGCACCATAGTGGCCAGCATCAGACAGGTCACATCGTTGGAGTCGCTCTTCTTGGTTTCAAAAGTTTCCTTTTGAACCGCATAGGCATTCCTTCCTGGTTCTTCAGGCAAGGGTGCATCCAAAACATATGACTTTTTCTCTTGCTTAAGAACTATTCTTAAGTTTCGAGACCAGTCTATGAAATTGGTGCCATTCAATTTGTCCTTTTCAAGGACCGATCGCAATGAGAAATTGTTATTTGAAGATGCCATTTTTCAATCTACAATAAAATTTAGCAAGATTAAATGAGGTCTTATTTATGATCCCACAAACCGAATTAATATCCCTTTAAATAATTCGCGTTAGTGATTTAATGTGGGCCAAGATCCACTTTTCACAACAACTTATTAGTCAAGCTGAGCTTGTACACCTAACAAGTTAAGTTACTTAGGTAGGAAAACTCCAACCATGTCTCGTACATGACTCTTGGATCAAATGGGCTAACATCTTAAGATGTTATAGCACAACCCATTTATTAGTTGCCTAGGTCCGGGCATCCCTTTCCATGATAAGTCCAACCTACATTCACAACCCATGCCTCACAAAGATAATCGGGCGCATCTAGGACTCCTAGTCTACGTGACCGATGATCGATGCCTTGACATGTTTCGAATTAGGAAGGCAACTTTGTGACTTACTATTTTTAGGGATTCATTTTATTACGGCTTACATGGCATACGCTTTGTCATCCATACATAGCATGCATATATATATAATTGCATAAAGTAAAGCGTGACAAACATGGGCCCAAAAACTTACAACTAAGATTCTATACTATTACATAAGAATCTTCGAGTTGGGCTTCTCCACTCTGGTGGGCTTCGTCTTGATTTACAAAGTCTTCAAATAAATTCTATTCTTAGAAATAAATGAAACTTTTACAATAAAATATAATGGCACGCAGGCCATATTTAATTACAAAAACCCAGGGCCCATGAATGCACCATGCATATCCATTCATCACACCAAACAAGCAAATAAATATACATAGCATTCATGGATCAAACAAAGTCCAATTTTAATCAATTTAGCCAAGCCCATTAATGGAAATTGTGTACTTGAACCTTTAAGAGAAGACCCCGTGATGGGCCTGGGCCGAAGCCCAATGGACTAAATCCTCTTATTGAATAATTTCTCTTAAAAGCCCAAAACACAAACTAGTTAGATTTGTGCCATAAATCAACTCTAGTATAATTTCCAATTTTGCCATTTTTAATTTTATGTCATACAGCCCATAAACATTAAAAATACATATAATATGTGCTAACATGAATTAAAAATAAAATCATGAAGAACACATATAATAGAACACGGCATTCATGCAAAAACAAACAAACAACAAAACTAGTTGTTTAATGCTTATGTAATGCCATGAAATGCACAAACATTTAAATCAATTTTATGAGTCATTTAATAATCTAAATAAGTCCATAAATATTGATTTAATATTCTGTACCATTTTAATCTAAATGTGTTTTTACCATTTTAATCAAAACAAAGCAAACAATGTTGATTAAACATGTAACAAACACAAACTAGTCATTGTTTTAAGTGATTTTAAAATTAATCAATTAAATTATCATGGACCAGAATTAAAACCAAATTTAAAAAATGTCCAGACCTGATAATTAATCTTTAAATATCACTTACAAACATGCCAAAAACGTTTTTACATTTAATTTTGAAAACTAGTTGTTAAACTAGCAATTTACATGCCAACTAGCACCTAGTTTCATAATTAACATGTACCATCAGGTATAAATAATTAAATCCGACCATTACCAGCCCTAATAACATCTTAGGACAGTATATTAACATGTCATATTAATTATAATACCTATCTAATCAATTAAAATCGTTTTTACACCAAAACAATGCAAAAAACTCAAAACAGAAAATTTCAGATTTGCATGTTTTCAAAATAACGATTTTTAATTAATTTTTTCATGCATCTAAAGCACTAAAATAAGCATGTCTTGGCTCTGATACCACTGATGGAATATGACATGGTATGATAATCATGATAGCACAGCGGAAAAACAAAAATTTTATCATACATACCATACATATCCAAAGATAGAATCGAAACATGCAATTTTAGGGTTATCGAACTTACAACTTTTGATGCCTTTTAAAACTTTTATTCCGATGATGACCAGCAACAAAGATGGCTTTGTCCGCCTTAGATCTCGATCACCAATGCCAAGGAATAGCCTTTTGCGCCACTCCCTCTATTCTCACACACACAATTACACCGTCGGCTTAAAAACGAGATTGCTAGATCTCTTTTTCGGTATTGTGTAAGGGTTATAGTTTGAAGCTACAAAACTTGATTTTGTACTTCTTTAGATTGCTATTACTGCTCAATAATACAAGAGAATGAGGAACAATCCTTTCTCCTTGTGAAAAATTGAACAAAAGAATTAAGAGAGAGAGAGTCACTATTCACGAGTTACTATTCATGCCACAAAAAAATTAGGTTTAGGGTTTTATTTCTTTTAATATATATGCTTATCCTTTGGCAAGTCATTAATCTGAATTCAACTATCCTAAGATAATTAATTCAAACTCTATCACTTCCTAAAGATAAGTAATATATTTTGAATTAAACTCATTTGAATTTAAATTCAAATTTGAAATAAAACATAAGACATTTAAATAAATGAAATCACTTAATTTAAATATATAGCATGTGCCGAAATTCCTTGATTTCCCTCTTGGAATTTCGGCCACATCATTAAATATATAAGTGATTTAATTTAATTTAAATTCCTTTAGGCTTTAATATTCAATTAACTTAATTAACACAAGATAATTAATTAATTAAAATTAAACCTTATGGGCTGAATTTCTCTCTCTCATGGACCAAAGCCCAATAGCAATATTATAACCCATTAATTTGACTTTAATTAAAAGCCCAAATTAATGTCCAATACTTAATTTAAATATTTTAAGCCCAATGCTTTGTGTGCGATCCTATAGGTCCATTTAATGTTGGCAATGAATTAATAAATTAATTCAAAGGCTATATATATTCTCTAGCAAGATATTATAGCATTCCAAATTAAATGAAAATGCATATGGCATTTGGTGACCTAATGCAATTTCGCATAGTCCCTTACCCATAAATATCAGAATTAATATAAGGCATGGAACTAGTCATCCTTATATACATTGATTTATTTCTTGATATTCCAATGACACTGAATTCTCAGATAAATAATGATTACTCATTATTTCATCTTGGTATGGCCATACACTTCTCAGTTCACTGATCAAGTGGCCGGTGATATTTTTCTCCCTTATCGAGAGGGGTAATCCCTTCACTTCTCTCATGCTCTCTAACATGAATCAGTGCATACCCAATCATACCCGTACTTGTCACTCTGTTACGAGCACGTTAGGTGTATGTCAAAGTACACAGTAATTCATAAAGAGTTTCATAGAGATTTCAGGTCTAAGAACTCCGATACAAAACTTGCATATGAGAAACACTTATGACTTGTACCATGTAGTGTTCTCATGAGCGGATCGAATCTAGATACCATGTTCTTTAACATGTATCTATGATATCTGATTGACACTCTTGTCCTAATGATCCGTAAGACAGAACTCATAAGATCAGAGAGAGCATACTAGTCTTAATTCATTTGTTATTCCCATAACAATGACTGACTAGGGATATTTAGAATGATGTCTCATTTGTTTCAAGGTCTTACAATCCATGTGCCTCACACATGATAACTTAAACCGAAACAACACTCTTGGATAGTTTTATCAATTGATATGCACAGGAATACAAAGGATAAAACAAATGCCTCATTTTATTAATTTCAAGTGTTTCGTTACAATGTATTGGGGCTAGGGCTTACACTAACAATTTGTTGTATACTGTGTACTTCGTATACACTGTATGTACTTGATTTATACACAGTGTGTTCATGGTGTACATAATGTGTGTACTTGATGTATATAGTGTGTGTACATGGTGTAAATACCATGTGTACATCATGTACACATTGTGTATTTGATGTACACAGTCTATAAACTTGATCTACACACGGTGTGTGCTTGGTGTATATAGTATGTACTTGATGTACACATCGTATGTATATGGTGTACACACCATGTGTACATCATGTACATTGATTATACTTGATGTACAATGTATATACTTGATGTATACAAATTGTGTACATGATGTATACAATGTGTATACCTGATGTGTACTTGATGTATACAATGTGTACTTGGTGTATATACTGTGTGTACTTAATATATACAGTGTATTTACTTGGTGTATATAGTGCATATACTTTCTATTTATTATTGTTCTAAAAATTATATTATGTGTCAATATGCATTGTCTTAAATGATGAGCAATTTCATGAATTTGGTTAAGTTAATAAATTTTCAATGATTAATAATTAATTCCTTCTAAATTTTTTTTTTGTATATTTTCATTAATTGATTATGTTTGTGAATATATTTTCTATTAATATATTTTAATTGTTAATTAGTTAGAAATTTCTTTGACTCTTAACTAGTAAGTTATAAGTGTCGTAAGCACTCTTAGCATTTGTCATCCTTTCAATTACTTTTATTCTTGTGGGTACTAAAAGTGGGGTAATTAAATAATTAATAATGATAATATGAGGTCATCAAAGATAATTAAGAAGAAGCTTACTTTAACTCTGGTTTTTTAAGGGAATATTTAAATGTTTAATTCCAAATGTATAGTTCGGTAATTAACTTACACATATATAGAGTAGCACACGATGAATTAGTGAATGCAATGACTTCACTGTTGACTTGGGTTAGTGGGTGTGACAGCTAAAAGAACTTTCAATCATAAAATTGTTCAGATTTTGAGAACTTAAAATCAGTAATTTTGTAGTTTTATTTTTGTGTTGTTTTGGACCTATACTTTTCATTGAAATAAAATTGGAATGTTGTGATTTCTATAATGCCATATAAAGTTTTGTGATTATAATTCATCTGAATTGTATGGAAATAGAAGGTGATATCATGATTCTCAGAAAGTCCAGCATGATAGGCTTAAAGGAGATGCAACCTGCTTGATTCAACTTCAACTTGTGATAAGTTTCGTAATCTACTTTGATTTTTTATCCTGAATTTGATTGATATTTGACTTACGATTCATTTTTGGATAACACAAACACCCTGGTTATTGGTTTTTTAAAGAAGGTATCAGAATCCATCCTTAGATCTTGGCTAAAGTTGCTTGCTCGACATCCTTAAGCAGAGGATTCATGATTTGATTCTAACTGATGTGATCAGAAACAACAAAAACAAAACTGTTATAACTTTTTAGTATTTGCTTTTTCTCTTTCATGATGTAACTTTATTTTTATTGAATGAAAGCTTATGACTATGTTATTCATAAGCATTTTACTCTTTTTTGCTAAAAAATTTCATTTGGAGTTCTAATATCTATCTTAATTCACAAGCTAAATCAAATATTTGCTTAGTTGTACACTTGAAATTTATTCATCCAACCAAGTATTGAGCTAATGATAAACGTGATAAGAATACTGAGTGGCATGAACCACCTACATAATTCAACCTTAAAACTCTTGTTCATCAGCTCTCCAGAAATTAAAAATGAACAATTCCAACATATTTTTACAAACAACAGACTCACAACATGCCAATGCTTTTAAGTGTTATATATTCTGCAAGGTTGCTTCCAATAAGTGCTGGATTGAACACAAAAAAATAAAACCTCAAAGGATTTTGGTGTTCATAAACATACAATCAATGCTAAATGCTACCATTCTAAAGAGTAAAAAGATTCATTTTTCTTAGTATGAAAGCAAATAGTTACTTTGTTCAAATGCTTTCGTGCTTCAAGTCCCAGAATGTCTACGAAATCAACTGCGAGAAATGAGCCAACCACAATAACCAATAGTACTTTCACAACTGGCATCACTGAAGCAATGAATTGTAGAGCCACATTTTAATTGTTGTTTCCAATTCTCGAATTTTCTTTAAAAATTTTCTATTTGAAAAACAAACAAAAAAAAAGCTCATCGTCAATATGAATGCACAGTTCAACCAAATCAAAATCCTCTGTGCAAAATAGACATCGACCTTAACATCCTCATAATTGTCATCTACCTCTTCAAAATCCAAGCAAAGATCTACTTCAGAAAACAACACCACACATTCATCATCTTAAAACAAGAAAAAAAAACCCAAAAGAAAACAATAAAACAAAAATTGGCGATAAATTTACTAGAAAGAGATCTAAAAGTTAAGTGGTAGCTCCTTGAATGGGCAGAAAGCCTAAATTTCTATGAATCTTCTTCCATTATTAGACAGATTTTGAGCTCCAATTAATTAGGTGAGTACTTTACAGATATCAGAGCAGAAAAATGCTATGGTCTATGAAGTTAGTGAAGTAGAAGATGGAATTGAAATTCGGGGAAGAATTGAAGGAATTTTTGGCTGCGCTCAGTCTTCGTGGGTAAGCAAGTTGATTCTAAAATGGCCTTCAACCCCTGTCGGAGGAGGAGAAAGCAGTTGTTATTTAGGGTAAAAAAGTTGTATTTATGAAAATAAGAATTTAAAAAGTGAGATTTATAAAAAATAAGGGGAGGGGTTGTAATTTTTAAAAAAGGGCAATAAAGTTGGCAATTGGGATAATTTTCTCAATAAAAAATGATATAGTGGTTAATCGAAATTAATAAACTGATTAACAAAATTATTAATAAACTAATTAACCGATCAATACTCACCCTAATAAGAAATAATAAAAAAATTTCAGCCAAAAAATTGGAAAAATGAATGAATTATATAAAATGAGAAAAAATGGCCTGAAAACTTTTCCCCAAATTTAGAATGGTTTCGAAATTTCAGATTTCGGACCGGCTGATTTTTTCTTCGGAACTAGAAATATACCAAAACAATATCAGAATGACTTAAAATTTTAACCACATGCTACTGAATATGTAACTACATGTAGGAAAAAAATTCATATTATTCTGACAAGCAGAACATTGATTTTAGAAAAATGGAAAAAAAACCAAGGTTAAGTTAGTTAGGGGGCTTAAAGGTCACAATTAATTCATCCAAGGGCATAGAGGTCATTAAAAAATAATTCCTAATCACCTACATGCATGGTATGGTAAAAAGAAGGGTAGAACTTAAGGAAACCATGAAAAATGGCTTAAAAATAAGCCATTAGATGGAATAGTTTTTCAATAAATTTGGGTCTTAGATTTGGTGGACTTTGAGGCTAATAAGAGGGGTCTAGAATCCTCTAAAACTCACCCCAAAATTTTATCATCTTCTCCCTTCTTCACTAAAAAATCCGAACCTTCCTCTTTTTCTCCTTTTCACCATTTTTTATTCTTCTCTCTCTCCTCCCACCAAGTCTTAAGTCTTAATTTCACTCAAAGACACTAAAAGACACCCTCTTCATCCTAGAAGCTTGATTAAAGAAAAATGAAGCTTAAAAAATCAAGAAATTAAGTGAGAGTAAGAAAGCTTTGGTAGGTAAGCCATGGTGTTTTAATGGGTTTTAATTGGGGATTTTTATATGGGGTTGTAGAGCATCCCTAGGGTGATCATGTAGTAGTATTTAATTGCTGTAAATTAAATTTTAAACTCATGAATTCTTCTCCATAAATTCTGGCCTAAAGGTGGAATACAAGAGGAAGGAAGGAACAAGGAAGAGGAGGACCAAAGGAGGCAAGATTAGGTGATTTCTAGCACCATAAAATAAAGGTTAGTGGATACTCACTCTACACCTAATTTCATTTAATTTTGGATTTTCTCTTAAAAATTATATTATATAACTAATGACATTTAAGGATTAATGGAAAATAAATTGATAGGACCTTGTAGAATGATGAAACAATATAGAATAAGTAGGAAATTAGCAAGAAAACAAACATTCATGTGGAGAACCAATGGAGGCCGAATGGTACCCAAAAGGGTACCATGAACTAATTTGATACTAATTGAAGTTTTAAACATAATTTGACTAATTCAATGATGAATAAACATGTTACGAATGGTTTAAGCTTGAATTAGTATTTGTACATGCTAATTGTAATGTATACATAATGGTATTCATATAGATAACATAATGTTGTTAAGGTAAAATGTATGCTAGCTAATATGTATTTGCATATTTTAACCTTAGGAACATAGATGGCATGAAATGGAGTAAGAAATCACATGGTACAGTGGAAGACTATAGGAGGCCGAATGGGATGCCTAATGAAAATGACATAATTTCATTGTGTTTAGTTATTATTTTTCACCTGTATTATGAATTCATGTATGGTATGTATGATTACAATAAAATGGTGATGTATGAGATGTTACATAATGGGTGTACTTTTAGAAACATAATAAAAACATAACATAAAGTATAAAATATAGTTGCCCTTAGTATACAGTGGTTGATCCAGGATCCTAGGATATAATGGCTAGCTATAGGGACCCATATCTCGCGTTAAAATCATCCAATAAATTATTATCGATGTATGACTACGATTTCATAGTCACCTCACTCATACAATTATCCAGTAATCTCATTCAGTTCTCGTTCCGCATATTCGTTCGAGGATTTTCACTTGTGACTACTAGGGAAAAATTAGTAATTATGCAAAAAAATAGGGATTAAATGGTAAATTTTGCATAAAAGGAGTCATAAATGGAAATAAGTAGGAAATAATGCGAAAAATGAAATTAATATATTCAAAAAAGGTATAATGGTAATTACGCGATAAATTAAGGGTAAAACGGTAATTTGGTATAAAAAGGGTGGTTAAAAGAAGTAAAAAGGTCAATTTAAACAAAAGGGGAAAAACCGTAATTAATAAAAAGTTTAGGGATTAAAATGTAATTATCCACTTAATGGACACCATAAGGACTAAAAAGAAAATTTTTCATTTAAAGCAAATTAAAAGTCAAAGGAGCTAAAACGAAAGTCAAACGAAGTCAAATTGGGCAAATAAAAAGTTTAGGGACCTAATCGTAATTTTACAATTAGGTAAGAGAATTGTGGTAAATAACACGAAAATTTAATATAATAAGGCTTAGGTATTAATTTATGAATTAATCACATTAATGGGAATCAAATTAATAAAAAGTAACAAAGAGGGCAATATGGTAATTTAATAAAAATTTATATTATTAAATGAAATTTCGTGTAGTTGTATCCACCACAAGGCAACATTGTTGCTTAGCACGTGGTTTTGTGACTGCACACAAGGACAGGTACATAAATGAAGTGGAGGAAGGCGAAGTCGAAGGCATGTACATGCGACGAAACAATTAGGATCGACTTTGTGTGTATTTTTATTTTAGCTTATGATAGGCCTTGTAGCGTATCTATTTGATGTATCAAATGTTAAAGAATTTTTCTTTTTTTCGGATGATTATATATATATATATATATATATATATATATATATATATATATGTTTTTATGTGTATGATGAGAATTTATATGTGAATATTATACTGTGTGGTTGATTGTTGGACAAATATAGAAGTGTTGTGCATGTGATTAAAGTATTGGAGGTGGAGACAGATTATTGGAAGTGTAAAATTTCGATTTCGCAGGTTTGGGTAGCAAGGTTTAAGCCGTTGTGATACCGAAATTTTGACCAAAGGAATAGTAACTTAACATTACCAAACACGAGTTGGAATTTTACACTAAAACTTAAGGTGTGAATCTTTAATTTGAATTACCCATCGCGATAATAATTTGCAGCATTAATACACCATGTATGAAAAGCCAATATGTTAGTAGGGTGTTATATTTAGTGGTATCAGAGAAGGTTTAGGTGATCCTAAGATCGGAGTATGCATATCTAAGGGTGAATGAAAGTTAATTCGTTACATGTACATGCCGTAAAGGAATGAGTGATTTTGTTATCGAATCTTACCTGTCCCTTTTTGCACATTTCAGTTAAAAGATGGCTTCGGGATCGCGGCAAGCAATGGAGTTAGTGAGTGATGCAGAGAGCGAGGCCTCAACCTCAGCCAGACCTACTGCTAGTGCAGCTACCCCGACTGCCTAATCTCAGTTGCCTAGTCATCCTGTATCGCCACCAGTTCCCCAAACAGGTACACATGCACCTCCAGACATTGCTCAGATGGTGGCTGATCTTTTATACTAGTGGCTTCAGGCCCTCGCTCCTCTACTGCAGCAGCCGCCTCCCCAATCATCCAGTAGGCCTATATTAGAACGGTTAAAGAGGTTAGGTGCTGAGAATTTTTATGGTCGGGAACAGATAACAGTGATAGAAGACAAAAATTGACTAGATCAGATCAAAAGGTTATTTGAGATCACACACAGCCCACCCGAGGAGAAGTTGGAGGGTGTAGTAGCATTATTACAGGGTCCCATCTACATCAGGTGGAATTCAGTTAAGCAACATAAACCAGCTGAATAAGTGACATGGGATTTCTTCCTCGAGCAATTCAGGGATAAATATGTGGGGAAAGAATACATGAGAAACACGGAGGAGGCATTTTGGCAATTACGCTAGGAGACTCGTATGGTGCAAGAGTATGATCGAGAGTTTGACAGACTTAGTGCTTATATGGATGACTACAAGATGCCTCCAGCAAAGATGTGTCAATTTTTTGAGAGGGGACTCCATAATGATATCAGAAAGGCTTTGGCATCTCGTACTTTCAACAAAGAATTGGTTGATGCAGCCATAAGAATTGAGACCATTTATGCTAAAGAAGCAAGTAGAAAAGCAAGATTTCAACAAAGAAGAAGACCACCGACAGGAGCACCTAGTAGATCTAGAAGAAGCCCAGAGGCACTGCTGCTCCCCCATCAAGCACTTCAGCAAATCTAGGAGCTAGCTAGAAATCTACTGATCGAGCTGCTCCTCCTGCGACATCCATGGCCAGTATACCCTAAGAGTAGGGAGGATTTAGGAACCCAGTTTGTAATCATTATGGGAGAAGACATCCAGGAGAATGCTAGGGATTGACAGATGCTTGTCTACATTGTGGGTCAAAGGAGCATTTAAAGAAAGACTGCCCCCGAGCACAGGCAACTACTTCAGCCACTCCAGTAGACAGACCCAATGCTGCATCATCTAGAGGTCGTGGCAGAGGTGGACCTACTGGAGCTACATTAGCCAAAGGGAGCACACAGGCACCACCAGCACCAGGTAGGCGATTATCAGGCTAGACCTATGCAGTCAGAGCCAGGAAGGACAAGGATGCTCCTGATGTTATAGTAGATAAATTTTATTTATTCGATGCTCCAGTGTATGCATTGATTGATCCTGGGTCCACACACTCATATCTCAGCACTAAGATTGCACATGAGAAAGGGTTAGCTAGAGCACAATTAGACCAGGACATTTTAGTCAGTAATCCTTTAGGGCACAGCGTGGTAGTTAACAAAGTATTCAGGGATTGCCCCATCCAGATACAAGAAACTACCTTCCTTGCAAATTTGATAGAGCTTCCTTTCCATGAATTTGATGTCATTTTGGGAATGGATTGGCTTCATAAACTTCAAGTGATGGTAGATTTCTGATAAAAAAAATCACTTTAAAGACCCCTGATGCACAAGAGATTACAGTTGTAGGTGAAAGATCCAATCCTTTATCAAATACCATCTCAGCTACTACAGCACACCTGTATATTCGCAAGGGATATTCAGCTTATTTAGCTTATATATCAAAAGTTAAAGAAGAAAAACTTAAGGCCAGTGATGTGCCTACAGTTTGTGACTTCCCTGATGACTTACCGAGGTTGCCACCGGAACAGGAGGTATAATTTACAATTTATGTGGTACCTGGCATGGCTCCTATCTCCATTGTGCCTTATTGTATAGCACCCATAGAATTGAAAGAACTAAAAATTCAGCTGTAAGAGTTGCTCGATATGGGATTCATCTGGCCTAGTGTGTCGCCATGGGGAGCACCAGTTTTGTTCATGAAAAAAAAGGATGGATCATTATGACTTTGTATCGACTACAGACAGCTAAATAAAGTTACAATAAAGAATAAATATCCATTGCCTAAGATTGATGACTTGTTTGATTAGTTGAAGGGTGCAGGTGTATTTTCAAAGATTGATTTGAGATCATGGTATCACCAGCTTCGGGTTAGAGCAACAGATGTATCAAAGACAGCTTTTCGTACTCGGTATGGTCAATATGAGTTCCTGGTCATCCCATTCGGTCTCGCCAATACACCTGTAGCATTCATGGATTGGATGAATCTCATTTTCCACCCATACTTAGATCAGTTCGTGGTGGTTTTCATTGATGACTTATTAATATACTCAAAGACTCCAGAAGAACATGATAGGCATTTCAAGATTGTGTTGCAAACTTTGAGAGAGAAGCAGTTGTATGCTAAATTCAGTAAGTGTGAATTCTGGCTGGATAAAGTCACTTTCCTTGGACATGTGGTTTTCTGTAGAGGGAATCAAGGTCGATCCAAAGAAGATTGAAGCCATCTTAGAATGGAAGCCATTAAAAATGTCGCTGAAGTGATAAGTTTTCTCAGGTTGGCAAGCTATTATAGGCAATTTGTCAAGGGATTTTCTATGATAGCTTCTCCACTCACCAAGCTGCTACAAAAGAATACTAGATTTGAGTGGACAGATAAATGCCAGTAGAGCTTTGAAAGGTTGAAAAGCATATTGAATGAAGCTCCAATTCTTACTCAACCCATATCAAGTAAACCTTATGTGATTTATAGCGACGCTTTTAGGAATGGGTTAAGATGTGTATTGATGCAGGAAGGCAAGGTAGTAGCCTTTGCTTTCAGATAGCTTAAATCGCATGAAAAAAACTATCCTACTCATGATCTTGAGTTAGCAGCCATTGTGTTTGCATTGAAGATTTGGAGACATTACCTGTATGGTGAGAAATGCTACATTTACACGGATCACAAAAGTTTAAAATATCTACCCACACAGAAGGAGCTCAATTCGAGACAAAGGCAGTGGTTGGAGCTTATCAAGGATTACGATTGCTTAATTGACTATCACCCTAGCAAAGCAAATATTGTAGCAAATGTACTCAACAGGAAACACTTAATGGGCTTAAAAGCTACGAATGTTAGATTATCCACAACATAAGATGGAGCAATAGTAGCTGAGATGCAAATCAAACCCGATTGGTTGCAACAGGTGAAAGATACTCAAAGGCATGATGAGCGGTTAGCCTCCATTTTTATGCAAGTGCAGTTAGGAAGGGATAGTGAATTTTCCATTGGCAAAGATGATTGCCTATACTACAAAGGGAGAATCTATGTACCAGATAATGTAGATTTAAAGAAGAACATCTTGACAAAAGCTTACAGTAGAAGTTATGCCATGCATCCGGGGAGTAATAAAATGTATCAAGATTTAAAAGCAACTTATTGGTTGCCAGGAATGAAGAGGGAGATAGCAGACTATGTGGCAAAATGTTTAATATGTCAGCAAGTCAAAGCCAAACACCAGGTTCCTTCTGGCCTACTTCAACAAATTACTATACCTGAATGGAAATGGGATCGTATCACTATAGATTTTGTATTCGAGTTGCCACTCACCAGGAAGCGACATGACTCTATTTGGGTGATTGTAGATAGATTGACTAAATCTGCATACTTCATACCGGTAAGATTTGATTTCTCATTAACTAAACGGGCAAAATTTTATATTGATGAAGTTGTGAGATTACATGGCATACCTAGCTCCATCATTTCTGAAAAAGATCCCCGGTTTACATCAAGATTTTGGAAGAAGCTTCAAGAAGCATTGGGTACTCGCTTAGACTACAGCACTGCCTTTCATCCATAAACCGATTGACAGTCTAATCGAGTAATACAAATATTAGAAGACATATTGAGATGTTGCATTTTGGAGTTTGGTAGCAGTTGGGAGAAATATCTCCCATTAGCAGAATTTACATATAACAACAATTACCAATCCAGCATCAAAATGATGTCATTTCAAGCTTTGTATGGAAGAAAATTACGAACTCCTTTGTGTTGATCTTAGTGAGAGTAAGTTGGTGGGACCTGATTTGATAAAATAAACTGAGGAAAAGGTTAAGCTGATCAGGGATGATCTGAAAGCTACAGCAAACAGGCAAAAATCTTATGCAGACTTAAAGAGAAAGGACATAGAGTTCAGCGTCGGGGACAAAGTGTTTCTAAAAGTTTCACCATGGAGGAAAGTCCTGAATTCGATAAAAAGGGCAAACTCAGTCCCAGATTTATCGGTCCGTATGAAGTATTGCAACGAATTAAGACCAGTTGCTTACAGGTTAAAGCTACCATCAAAATTGAAAAAATTCATGATGTCTTCCACGTGTTCATGTTAAGAAGATACCGATCAGATCCCTCGCATGTCATAACATCAAAGGAAGTCCAACTTCAATCAGACTTGTCATACGATGAGGAGCCAGTGCAAATTTTAGCTAGAAAGGTCAGATAGCTGCAAAATAAGCAAATATCACTGGTCAAGGTGCTCTGGACCCGCCATAATATGGAGGAAGCAACCTGGAAGCTGGAGGATACTATGAGACGACAATACCCACAGCCCTTTCCTTTAGGTAAATTTTGAGGACGAAATTTTTATTAGTGGGGGAGTACTGTAACACCCCAAAAGTTTGCATCTGACATGCATGATATGTTATGGGGTATGAATAGTCATCCTAGGACAGTTTCGGGGTAATTAGTGTAGAATAAGATAGCGAAACATTAAAAGTAGATAAAAGTTAAATATGCTCGAGCCGAAAAAATCTGAGGATGGGTGACCTGACGGGCAGCTTGAACCAATGTTGGAATATAAAAATAGGAGTTTAATGGAGTACGGTGGTTCAATTCAATGAGAAATTGAGTTTAAATAGGCCTTCAAATCAGACAAAGAAGTTTTACCTGATACCATAGATTTAGTTGACTAAAAGTTTGCCTGAGTCATAAAATACCCTAAAGACCTCCAAAAACTTTTTTGAACACATGTTAGATATGACCTAAATTACCTTCTAAAGCTAAAAAAAAGTTTCTAATGGTTTCGAAATTTCAGATTTCGGACCGATTGATTTTACCTTCGAAACTAGAAATATGCCGAAAAAATATTGGAATGACTTGAAATTTTAACCACATGCTACTGAATATGTAAGTGCACGCAGGAAAAAAAAGTCATGTTATTTTGACAAGCAGCACATTGATTTCAGAAAAATAGTGAAAAATTGAGGTTAAGTTAGTTAGGAGGCTTAAAGGTCATAATTAATTCATCCAAGGGCATAGAGGTCATTAGAAAAGAATTCCTATTCACCTACATGCATGGTATGGTAAAAAGAAGGGCAGAACTTAAGGAAACCATGACAAATGGCTTAAAAATAAGCCATTAGATGGAATAGTGTTTGAGTGAATTTGGGCCTTAAATTTGGTGGAATTTGAGACTGATAAGAGGGGTCTAGAATCCTCTAAAACTCACCCCAAAATTCTGTCATCTTCTCCCTTCTTCCCTAAAAAATCCGAACCTTCCTTTTTTCCTCCTCTTCACCATTTTTTCTTCTTCTCTCTCTCCTCCCACCAAGTCTTAAGCCTTAATTTCACTCAAAGACACTAAAAGACACCCTCTTCATCCTAGAAGCTTGATTAAAGCAAAAGGAAGCTTAGAAAATTAAGAAATTAAGTGAGAGAAAGAAAGTTTTGGTAGGTAAGCCATGGTGTTTTAATGGGTTTTAATTAGGGATTTTTATATGGAGTTGTAGAGCATCCCTAGGGTGATCATGTAGTAATATTTAATTGCTGTAAATTAAAGTTTAAACTCATGAATTCTTCTCCATAAATTTCGGCCTAAAGGTGGAATACAAGAGGAAGGAAGGAACAAGGAGGAGGACCAAAGGAGGCAAGATTAGGTGATTTCTAGCACCATAAAATAAAGGTTAGTGGATACTTACTCTACACCTAATTTCATTTAATTTTGAATTTTCTCTCAAAAATTGTATTATGTAACTAATGAAAACTAAGGATTAATGGAAAATAAATTGATAGGACCTTGTAGAATGATGAAACAATATAGAATAAGTAAGAAATTAGCAAGAAAACAAACATTAATGTGGAGAACCAATGGAGGCCGAATGGTACCCGGGTACCATGAACTAATTTGATACTAATTGAAGTTTTAAACATAATTTGACTAATTCAATGATGAATAAACATGTTAGGAATGGTTTAAGCTTGAATTAGTATTTGTACATGCTAATTGTAATGTATACATAATGGTATTCATATAGATAACATAATGTTGTTAAGGTAAAATGTATGCTACCTAATATGTATATGCATATTTCAACCTTAGAAACATAGATGGCATGAAATGGAGTAAGAAATCACATGGTACGGTGGAAGACTATAGGAGGCCGAATGGGATGCCTAGTGAAAATGACATAATTTCATTATGTTTAGCTATTATTTTCCACCTATATTATGAATTCATGTATGGTATATATGATTACAATAAAATTATTATGTATGAGATGTTACATAATGGGTGTACTTTTAGAAACATAATAAAAACATAACATAAAGTATAAATAATAGTTGCCCTTAGTATACAGTGGTTGATCCAGGATCCTAAGATATAATGGCTAGCCATAGGGACCCATATCCCGCGGTAAAATTGTAATGACTATACTAGATAATCCTGATTACTGTTACTAATTACATTCCATTAATCCTGTGAGTCATCTGTTAATGATGCATTTAGATATATACATACCTATATATTTTACAAATCATAAAAGATTAAGTTTGATATATAATCATGCTGTTTGGTTATTAGTTACAAAACTTAATAATTACATGATTTTAATACAAAATATATCATCATATAACCAAAAAGATACAAAATTGAATCTCATACTTCAAAACTATTCTTCCTAGTTTGATGTTGGCTTTGTCCTTGAAGAAAAGGTCTAACCAGCAAACCTACACGGATAAACACCCGTGCTAAGTTATAAAGCTTAGTGGGAAACAAAATAACATGTTGATAACCACTCACAGTGGTTATCACCAAGCATACAACAATAATACAAAATAAAATGCATTTACTTTATTAAGAAATACTATTAAGTACATTATTGGACGAGATAACTGTATCATTTAGTCATAGTAACAAAAGATTTCAACTATATATATATATATATATATATATATATATATATTATTCATTTTACATACTGCCTGCTTAAATTTCTGTGGGTGTGGATAACAGGTGCTGTGGATACCCGAAGGTATTAAATCTGTGGACCCGACTAGGATCAAAACTGTGGTCTCATTTAGAGACATACTGTGGACTCATAAAAGTTAGACTATAGCAGCTGTGACTGTAACTCTATAGGCATGCCTATCTATCCACCACCAAGTTTTTATATGCAGGCGAAATAAATCATATTCTATATGTTATTAAATTGTACGAATATAATCCAATATAGCATAGATGAATGCGAAGTACATAAACAATAATCATTGTACTGTAATTACATTGAAGTAAACACATGCATACTATTCTTTAAATAATGGAACCTTAAATTTCTATTCTTAAACAATCCTTGTGATTAAAGGGATATATTTACTATATACTTGCAATTTAAAATGATTTATAATCTTAGGAAGGGTTTAGATAAGTTTGGACATCAAATGAGGTCATAAAATTTCAAGTATCAAAATACAAGGATGGGTCATGGTTACTACCAAATTCATGGTAACCGTGAGCCTGGACATGCAATAGGGGTCACGGTTACTACCAATTTCATAGTAACCGTGAGCTAAGATGCTCTTCGATTTTGGACTAAAGGCTAACTACCTCACGGTTACTAAGCCTTGGGTGATAACCGTGAAGTAAAGCCATGAGAAGGGGTCACGGTTACTATGAATTTCTCAGTAACCGTGAGCTAGGATGAATTTCGGGTCTGGACTAAAAACTGGGGTGGCTTACGGTTACTATCAAAAGTCTAGTAACTGTGATGCCCTAATCTACCCAACTACAGATTTTCAGTTCTAGATTCTAAGCCAATTTTGACCTATAAAATGACATTTTCAGCAAATATTTCCTTCTACAAAGTTGTAGGCCTATGTCTCTAGTTTCTAAAACATAAAAAAATCATCTAAATCGAACCTGTAAATCTTCAGATATGCAAGAAAAACCATAGACTGCTCATAAAAACGAGGTAACATCCATAACTAGATTTCAACACAGATTTTCACTATCATGCAATGAAAATCAGTTCTCGGTTTCTTCTAACAAAATCAAGATATGCATGTCTAATTTCTATACCAACTTGAATTTTCTCATTTGAATAACTATAACTCAAGATATAACTAAAAGAGTACAGACTGGTCATTTGATCCTTAAAACAGATTTTTATATCTTCCAACAAAACTTGTATCTTTCCATCTCTAAACCACTTCCAAGCTTAAGATCAACCATAAAACATATGATAGAAGCAGTAAAGACATCTCTCATGTCAAAACATCAAACATACACATACACAATCAAGCAAGTTCCTATACCTTGTTTAAGCTCCAACTTTTCTTCACTCTTGGATAGCCTCCTTTCCCTTTTTCTTACTTGTTTCTCCTTCTATAACATAAGAACTCAATCATGAACAACCATCACTCTAATCAATGAACAACACACACACACACCAAATAAAAGACAACAATACCTTATAAGTAAAACTATCCAAATCTTCTTTTTCTTACCAAAAATACAAAAAATCTAGAGAGAGGTTTTGAGAGAGAGAGTTTAGGGTTTGTGAGAGGAGGAGGATGAATAATGAAGACCATTTTTTTGGCCGGACACACCTATCAAAATATCTCCTTCTCTTTTTCTTTCAATTGGTCCAAATGTCATTTACATGCAAAATTTGCTATTTGGTCCTTCAATTTGCTTTATTTCTAATTATCTCCCAAAAATTACCCTTTCACTTTTCAATTAGGTCCATCTTTATGCATTTACACTTAATTTAACATAGACTCAAATGATTAATTAATAAAAAATTCTCATAGGATATAATGAGGGGCATTACAAAAATAATCCAGTAAATTATTATCGAGGTATGACTACGATTTCGTGGTCACCTCACTCATACAATCATCCAATAATCTCATACAGTCATACAGTCCTCGTCCTGCATATTCGGTTCGAGGATTCCCACCGATGACTACTAAGGAAAAATTAGTAATTATGCAAAAAATAGGGATTAATTAGTAAATTTTGCATAAAAGAAGTCATTAATAAAAATAAATAGAAAATAATGTGAAAAATGAAATTAATATGTTCAAAAAGGGTATAATGATAATTAAGCGATAAACGAAGGGTAAAATGATAATTTGGCATAAAAAGGGTGGTTAAAAGAAGTAAAAAGGCCAATTTAAACAAAAGGGGAAAAACCGTAATTAATGAAAAGTTTAGGGACTAAAAATGTAATTATTCACTTAATGGATACCATAAGGACTAAAAAGGAAAATTTTCATTTAAAGCAAATCAAAAGTCAAAGGAGCTAAAATGAAAGTCAAACGAAGTCAAAATGGCCAAATAAAAAGTTTAGGGACCTAATTGTAATTTTACAATTAGGTAAGAGAATTGTGGTAAATAACAAGAAAATTTAATATAATAAGGCTTAGGTATTAATTTATGAATTAATCACATTAATGGGAATCAAATTAATAAAAAGTAACAAAGAGGGTAATATGGTAATTTAATAAAAATTTATATTATTAAATAAAATTTCATGTAGTTGTATCCACCACAGGGCAATATTGTTGCTTAGTGTGTGGTTTTGTGACTGCGCACAGGGACAGGTACAGAAAGAAAGTGGAGGAAGACGATGTCGAAAGCATGTATATGCGATGAAACAATTAGGATCGACTTTGTGTGTATTTTTGTTTTAGCTTATGATAGGCCTTGTAACGTAGTCTATTTGATATATCAAATGTTAAAGAATTTTTCTTTTTTTCGGATGATTGTATATATACACATATTTGTGTGTATGATGAGAATTTGTGTGTGAATATTATGCTGTGTGGTTGATTGTTGGACAAATATAGAAGTGTTGTGCATGTGATTGAAGTATTGGAGGTGGAGATGGATTATTGGGA
Organism: Excoecaria agallocha; assembly: GCA_037975025.1. Lineage (NCBI taxonomy): Eukaryota > Viridiplantae > Streptophyta > Magnoliopsida > Malpighiales > Euphorbiaceae > Excoecaria > Excoecaria agallocha. The sequence goes on along the minus strand of JBBPFJ010000706.1, from coordinate 31,917 downwards.
GTGTAAAATTTCAATTTCGCATATTTGGTTAGCAAGGTTTTAAGTCGTTGTGCTGCCAAAATTTTGACCAAATGAATAGTAACTTAACATTACCAAACACGAGTTGGAATTTTACACTAAAACCTAAGGCGTGAATCTTTAATTTGAATACCTCATCGCGATAATAATTTGCAGCATTAATACACCATGTACGAAAAGCCAATATGTTGGTAGGGTGTTACATGAAAAGAAAATAAAATTATTCTAACGTTTCCGACCTTTTCAAGCATTTGTTAAAAAAAATGAATATCTAAAAAGAAAAAGTCACGTGATTGTTTAGCTACCTATATTTTGAAAAATTAAGATATGTTTATCTTGACATAGGGTCAAGATATGTATACCTGTATTTTGTAAGATAAGAAATAACAAAAAAAATTAAAAATATATATATATTTTTAATTTATCTAAAAAAATCTCACAAACAATTAGAAAAAATTTATGGTTTCAGTTTTATCTTTGACTATTCACATCTTGGTCCAAAAGTATTCTAATCTTATTTTAAAATTTTTTATCTGAATCGATTTAACAAATATTATCTAATTAAATAAACTAGAACAACTACAAGAGATAAAGCTAATTGGACTAGCATCAAAACCTTTCTGATTAGTATGAAGGTGGCATAAGATGATTAGGATAATGATAGCCTAGATAATTGATTGGCAGAAAGTTCGGAAGGCCTGAAAATAACAAATCAACCGAGGAAATGATCCGAATTAGCAAAAAATAGAACTATGATGACTAAGTTAAATGACCATAGTAGGAAGATGATAAAGCTTAGAGAGAATAGATGAGTTATCCTTTACTTCTAGAGTGATGTGATATTTATAATAGCTGGACCATCCGGATTTTTTGACAAGAGTCAAGCTACAGTGAGACTGCATTAACTGCATATCACTCAGTCAGATCTAAGAAATTTCGAATTAGACGTGATTCGAATGTGACAGCCCGTGAATCTCAAAATTTATATCACCAATCGAATTTATCTTATCACCTCTAATATGGACCATTAAGTTATTTGGACTTTAAATTTGCAACAAGAGAATATTGTATATTATCATTTTTTTCGGGAAGGTCTGATTGAAAAGAATTGCAACAATTATAAATGTATAATCTTTTGACTCCTTAATATTTTTGCAACACATGTCAACTCTTTATTGGGAAATATCACACTTTTATTTTCCTTATTTAGTTATGCACATAATTAAGTTTCTTATATTAAATTTAAAATTATATCCATATTAATAATTTTATAATCTATAAGTAATAGTTTCACATAATTCTACAAAATATTTAAAAGCCAAAGATGGATTTTTACCTCTCGTATTTGTCAAAATATGCAGTTTTACCCCTCATATTTCGAAAATAAGATTTGTGCTCCATGCTTTGAAAATAAGAGATTTTTGGCACCGCTATCTAACACAGTTAAGGTTGACTAAATTTTCATTAGTGGACTGATGACATGTCATAATACACCCAGCGGCGTGTGAGAAGCACGTGAACCCTCTTCCTCCTCTCATTCTCTTCATGCTCTAAATGGCATTTCCCTCTCATTCTCTTCATCCTTTGAATCTACTAAACCCACTGAGATCTCTCTCTCGATCTCTTCCTTCAATTTGTCAACAAACATAAATGTAGTCTGTAACAATTGTTTGAAACCCTAGAAAAACTAAATGATAAATCGTTGATTTGTAAATATGATTTAGTTTTTCTCAATTCTTTCTCCCTTATCAACAATGAGTATTAATTGGCCAGAAAAATTAAAAGCAAAGAATCAGAAAATCCAAATGAGCAAAAACCAGAGGCAATGCCTAATTATAAACAAAAAAAAAAAAAAAGAAGGCAATGCTAGATTGGGCATTATCAAATTATGCAATGAAAGTACCAATACAACATGCGAATGCACAATCAACCCAGTTAAGAATCCTATAACCCACAGAAGCAACAAGAAAAAGATAGGAAATTTGGATTGAATTAGATGAGTAGATTATGCAGAGCTGAAAGAATTCAGGTGGTGGAGTATTTAAGGCATGTGGGTTTTAAAGGATATTTGTTTAGTAAAGTGGGGAAAAAGATGAAAGAGTAAAACGAGATATAGAGGGTCATCCAGTAAGCTTTCTTCTCCAAGGTTTTATAATCCACTCTCCTTTCTTCTGGCTGACAGAGAAATGTGGAATGCGCTTTAATTAGTTTTTCTAGGGTTTCAAACAATTGTTACAGATTACATTTCTATTTGTTGACGAAGATTGAAGGAAGAGATCGAGAGATTGATCTAAGTGGATTTAGCACATTCAAAGGATGAAGAGAATGAAAGGGAAACGTGATTCAGAGGATGAAGAGAATGAAAAGAGGAAGAGGGTTCACGTGCTTCTCATGCACTGCCAGGTGTATTATGACATGTCCAATGAGCTTTTACTATGTATCAATTTTTTACAGCTCGTGCTTCTCATGCACTGCCAGGTGTATTATGACATGTCCAATGAGCTTTTACTATGTATCAATTTTTTACAGCTCATTAGTCCACTAACAAAAATTTGGTCAACCTTAACTGTGTTGGACGACAGTGACAAAAATCTCACGCTCTCAAAATATGAGGAGCACAAATCTCCCTTTCGAAACATGAGGAGCAAAGTTACACATTTTGTCAAATAAGAGGGGCAAAAATGCACCTTGGACATATTTAAATGTCAATAGCTATTTATTGCTAGACATGCTCAACAGTTAAACCAAAAATTCCTATACGGAAAGGGTTGGAGTGATATCACTCTTAGAAATAACAAAGGAAGTTGCAAAAATATTCCCTTACTATAGGTAATTTTTCTGCTTTAATCTACATTTATATTGTTTTTGTTTCAAATATTGTTCTTGTTTCAAAATGTCTCCAACACTGATAAAACTATAAATTAAGTATTGATAAATCATTTGATTAAATATACAAGTAATTGATTATCATTGTACAAATTTAATTTTTAATTATTTTTTTCTTCAATCTCTGCCAAATTACGTAACAATCTATGAGAATATAGGTAATGATCAACCATTAAGAGCATGTGTGGGCAATCATTTTATGTCACTTAATGATGTGCTGTACAGTAGTATTGTATGTTTTTCAGATATATGATTTTTGGAATAACTATATAGTTTTATGTGATTTTATAACTTATTATTATTTAATTTGATTGTATCATATTGTACCGTTTTCCATTAAAACAAGACGGATATTCTCAAGTATTACAAGATAGTGGGTATTATATATAAAAGAGGAGAGGGGTTAAAATTAGAAAATTAAAGTATTTTACTGTATATGTGATTTAAGATATAGCCATTTTTCCATGGTTATAAACTTGTGAATTACAATGCAATAATGAAAACAAACATGATTCTGTAGTGCAGGATACATTAATAAACGATAGATAATCATCATTCAAACAAACTCTAAAGCATCTCTGCCTCCAAGACAATTCCTTGGTCCAACTTGATAGTTATGTGGGGAAAAGTAATAGTTTAAACTGAGCTATTCAAATTGGACATATTAGGGATTTTATTCTTTTCTTTTCCGAATTTCATCCTAAGACTAATAAATTTATTGAGAATGCTTAATTGTTTTGATGAGGGAAGCCAAGTCACATGGTGCACCTTTTAGCTTCCGCTTTTTGAGCATAATAATTACTTCTTCCTCATAGTAATATATATATATCTTCCCCTTTCCTCCGTCAAATTGTTACTCTTCTTCTGCACCGTTTTAAAATATAACTTCTTATTTTATGAGCAAATTAAAAAAATAAATAAAATATCTTAATTTTATAAAAAAAATTATAATTATTAACAAAAAATATAATTTTATATTTTTAAAAATTTCATTTAATTTTAATTAAAAATATAAAGTGATAAAAAATTTAATAAAGTGTATAATAAATAGAGCTATATATATAAATCTATTTCGAAAAAAAATATTTAAAATGGGATAAAATAATATAGAAACTATAACTTTTTAAATTAATTTTTATATGAAATTATTTGAATAGACTAAAATATCCAATTTTTAAATTTAAATAGATTATTGCAGTAAAGTACATAAAAGAAAATGAAAATTACTTAAGATATTAAATGTTTTGTTAACATTATACGAGAATAAAGTTAAAAAATTACACATTAAATGTTATTTTAAATTTATTAAAGTGATAATTTGATGGGACAATTTTTTTTTCAAGAAATAACAATTTATTAAGATGGAAAGAATATTTTTTGTCAATGTAATTTATTATTCTCTGTTCTTTTTACATGTCGCTTAAGAAAATCATTTATTAAATGTAATATTTTACTAAATTAGTCTCCCTTTATAAAATTTGTTTTTTTGACTTACCTAAATCCGGTGTAAAGAGAAGAGTTTGAGTTGTATTCACAATATCACTAGAGAAAATTGTACAAGAATATATACACAGGTAAAGAATAAAAGATAAATACAAATAAAGAGATAACTATAATAAGGGATAGAGTATATCCCTTAACACCCCCCCGCAAGCCAATGGGTGTCCCAAACTTGCAGTTTCTGGCGAAGAGTAAGGAACCGTTGGGCACCTAGTGGCTTGGTGAAGATGTCTGCTATCTGGCCATCCGATGCAAGAAATTCAATATTCACAGTGCCATTTGCCACCAATTCCCTGACAAAGTGATAGTCCAACTCAATGTGCTTAGTTCTAGCATGAAAAACAGGATTTCTACTTAGGTATATTGCACCTATATTATCACAATACATGGTGATGTGGCGAAGTTGACAAAAACCTATTTCCTTCAGCAGAGACTGAATCCACAACAGCTCAGCAGCAGCATTAGCCATGGCCTTATACTCACTCTCTGTACTGGAGCGAGCAATTGTTGGCTGCTTCTTAGCACCCCACGAGACAAGGCAGTTACCAAGGAAAACGCAATACCCTCCAGTTGATCTTCGATCATCTGGGCAGCCACCCCAGTCGGCATCTGAGTAACATTGTAGAGAGTTTGCAGGTTGAGCTGAGAGAAGGAGTCCATGTCTGCTAGTACCTTGTAAATACCGAAGTAATCTTTTTACAGCCTTCCAGTGTAAATCTGTTGGGGCATGCATAAATTGACATAACTTATTCACTGCAAAAGATATGTCAGGGCGAGTCATGGTGAGGTACTGCAGTGCACCCACAACCTGGCGATATTGAGCTCCGTTCTGAATAAGCTGGCCCATGGATTTGGACAAATTGGGTGCAGTAGCCATTGGTGTAAGGCAGGATTTGGCTTCAAGAAGATGGGTGCGCTCCAAGAGGTCATGAATGTACCGGGATTGCCTAAGTAACAGACCTCTAGGTGAATGATCAACTTCTATGCCAAGGAAGTAGGCAACTCGACCAAGATCTCTGATAGGAAATTCAGCCTCCATGAGAGAGATTGTATGTTGAACAGATGCCAAAGAGTTTCCTGTTATCAAGATATCATCGACATAGCACAAAACAAAGGTTGAAATGTCAGCACTAACAGAAAAGAATAAAGAGTTGTCTGCCTGTGATTTTTGAAATCCCTTAGACAAAAGAAAACTGCATAATCTGGAGAACCACTCCCTAAGGGCCTGCTTAAGTCCATACAATGATTTACGCAGGAGACAAACATGCTCAGGGTAAGAAGCATCTTGAAACCCCGGAGGCTGCTGCATGTATACAGTTTTTGTCAAATTTCCGTGTAGGAAAGCATTGGAAACATCTAGTTGATGTATTGGCCAGTGATGTGAGGAAGCAAGAGCAAGAATAATCCGGATTGTAGTTGGTTTTACCACTGGACTGAAGGTCTCATTATAGTCGATACCAGGCTGTTGAGTGTACCCCTTTTCTACAAGATGGGCCTTGTATCTGTCCACCTTGCCATCAGTTTTTCGTTTGATTTTGAATAACCACTTACAACCAATGACATTCGTATAAGGAGGCCGAGGTACCAGTTGCCAGGTATGATTAGTAAGCAGGGCCTGTATCTCACGAGACATGGCATCACGCCATACTGGTATTTTTCGAGCAAGTGAAAATGTAGGTGGTTCAGTTTGAAGAAAGTCAGCGAAAGAAATAGAGTGTGTGAGAGCAAGGTATTTGGGTGATTTCCTAGACTCTGGTGGTCGAAGGAGCATCGGGTGTGTCTTAAGTGGTGGTGGTGGAGCAGGGCAGGGAGAAGGAGAGGAAGTAGATGGTGTAATGGAAGAGATGGAAGCAGTGGGCACGAGTGTCTGGAAAGAAGTGGCATCAGGTTGTAACAAAGGAGAAGAGGATGAGGGAAGTGAGGACATACCAGAGGAGGTGACTGTTGAGGTCGGAATCGGTACTTGCCAAGACATCCACGGTGAAGCAGTTGGAGATGAGGTGGCCGACTCATGTGATACAGATAGCATGCTGAATGGGAACACAGTTTCATCAAAGCTGACATGTTTAGCAATATAAAGTCTGTCACTAGATGGATTGAGGCAGATGGAACCAGAGTGAGATTGTGATTTTCCTAAATAAACACATTAGTGGCTACGAAAGTCAAATTTATGCTTATTATAGGGTCGAAGGAGTGGATAAATGGCACACCCAAATATTTTGAAGCTTCTAAAATCAGGAGTTTTGTGAAAGAGACGAAAGTAGGGAGACTCATTTTTAAGAGATGGAGAGGGCAGACAATTAATAAGCTCAACGCTAGTGGCTACTGCATAATTCCAAAACCGGAATGGGACTTTGGAATGGGCAAGTAAAGTGAGACTTGTATCTATTATATGGCGAATTTTCCTTTCAGAAATGCCATTTTGTTCATGAGTGTAGGGGCATGCTAAATGATGGATGATGCCATGTTTGTGAAAGTAAGGAGATAGTTTTTGAAATTCACCACTAAAATCAGATTGAAATTTCTTGATTTCACAATTAAATTGTCGTTTGATCATTGCTTGAAAGTCAAGAAAAACTCGAAACACATCACTTTTGAATTTGAGACAGTAAATCCAAGTGAACCGTGAGTATTCATCAACAAATAAAACAAAGTATTTTTGATTTAAAATGGAATCAACTGGAGCAGGGCCCCATACATCAGAGTGTATTATTTCAAAAGGAGCTGTGCTACTCCTTACAATGGGACACAAATCAGTTTTGGTTAATTTTCCCAAAGGACAAGAAGAGCACTTTTTATTTGAAGCAGAAAAGGAAAGCTGGTTGGAACGTAAAATAGAAGAAGTAATTCTCTTGTTACTGTGACCCAGCAGTGCATGCCATGTATCATAGGAAACCGTTTCCCCAAGAAGAGCTTGCTTCAGCGTGGATGGCAAGATGTACAGACCATGATCACTCGGGCCTCTCAAGAGTATGTCCTTCGTCACCTGGTGTTTCACCAAAAAATAGGAAGGCCAAAATTCAAAGAAACAATTGTTATCTTTAGAGAATTTTTGCACAGAGAGAAGAGATTTGGTAATTTTAGGAACCAACAAAACTTCATTGAGATGAAGGTTTGAGTAAGAAGAGGAACCAGTATGAGTGATTGCCATACCTTGGCCATTACCAACCCGAATGGTGTCTTGTCCATGATACGGTGCCATTGTGTGCAAGTGGTTGGGATCAGCAGTCATGTGATGTGTGGCTCCAGTGTCAGGATACCATGGTCGTTGAGGTAGAGGAGCCAATGGTGGAGAGGTCCACTGAGTCTGCATGTGTGGATGAGGTGTAGAGGGTGGAACCCAGGCAATATGTGCTTGGCCACTATAAGAGTTGGTAGCCGAGAAAGGAGTGTGACCAGGAGGTGCAGGTGTGCGAGGTTCATACCTTCGACGACAGCGATCTGATGTATGGTTGCGCAGGTGACAGATCTGACATGGGCCTCTAGGACGTTTGTTATTGATATTTTTATTGCTGACAGAGTTGTGGGCATTGGCAGGGGCTGTTGGTTTTTGAGCAAGGAGGGCAGTCGGGTTCTCATGATAACTTTTTAACAGGATTCATGTGCAACAAGGTGACTATAGAGTTGATAAAATGTTGCTGGTGGTGATTGCATTGCAAGAGATGTAATAATAGAGTGATATTCATGGCCAATGTTACGAAAAATAATAGCATTGAATTGGGAAACATTGAGTGGAGCACTTGCTGAGGCAAGTTCATCAGCAAGTGCTTTAGCACGCTGCAGATATGCAGCAACTCCAGTGTCAGTTTTCTTCAACTCCTGGAGTTCTATGTGGATTTGCAACTGTCGATTCTGAGATACAGATCCAAAAGCATGGGCTAAGGCTTGCCATGCTTCATATGCTGTCTCCACACCTACAACATAAGTAAACACCTCTTCAATTAGAGAAGCGAAGAGCCATGTGAGAAGTGTTTGGTCCTTTTGGAACCACAAGGAGTAATCAGGGTTAGGAATAAGACAAGATATGTCAGAAGAAGAGGGAATAGTCTGAGGTGGTTTTGGCATGGTGCCATCTACATGACCCATTAATTTATGGCAATTAAGGATAGGGAGGAATTGGGTTTTCCATGTAATGTAGTTGGTGCGGTTGAGTTTGACAGTAAAAGCATGGTTGGTGGAGAGTGGGTGAGATGAAGGTGCTGTAGAGATGTTGGCCATAGAAGAAGCCGAGGGAATAATGGAAGATGTTGACGAAGGAGATGTTGTTGGTGAAGGGCTGGATGATTTAGAGGACATGGAGAGTTCTAGGTTAGCTCTGATACCATGTAAAGAGAAGAGTTTGAGTTGTATTCACAATATCACTAGAGAAAACTGTACAAGAATATATACACAGGTAAAGAATAAAAGATAAATACAAATAAAGAGATAACTATAATAAGGGATAGAGTATATCCCTTAACATCCGGAAGCTTGGGGCCGATACAAGCTGCCGAAGTTGAATAATAAGAACTAATACGAAAAAAAAAAGGATTTATTTCATGCAAATCGTAGAGAACCCAGGTTTATTGAAAAAACAAATCAAAAACTAAGCTTGACTACAAAAATATTTCATGCAAAAGATGATATTTTGGCCTTAAAAATGCTTGCTTTAGGATTTAGGTAAATTTGGAGGAAGAGAGGAACCTTTTCTATCCAAGAATGAGAGTTTTCCTCTCTCTTGTATGCACAGTTGGGTAATAATCCAAGCTATGTCTGGCGTCTCAAGCAGGGGTTGAGGCGGCGTATAGGTAATGTAAATCAGACCTCGGTTGCTAATGATCTTCGGCTTCTGATCAGGTTAACCCTATATTTCTCTCTCCCTGATATCTTTTTAAACTTGATTTTTGCTCATCTTATTGATGATGTTAATAAATCTTGGAGACATGATTTAATGTCGTCTATATTTAATGAGAGAGATAGTAATCTGATTGCTAGCATTCCATTGAGTTGGCGCTCTTCATTCATGCATTCCTGGCCGTGATACCCTTTATTCTAAAGGTATGGTTGTTGATAGAACTTGTCCTCTATGTGGTTATGCTGTCAAGTCTGTTATGCACATCTTCATTGATTGTAGTTTTGCAAAGCAAATTTGGTTTCTAAAGCATGAGTCTTGTTGATTTGCAGTCATGGTTTGCCATCATTCACTTTGAATAAATGTTATGTTGTGGTTTCCGTATGCTGGGCCATTTGAAAATGTAGAAATGATTTTGTTTGGCAGGGCACTCATCACGTACCAAATGCAGCCTTCTTTATGGCTTCAAATATTTTTTCTTCTTGGCAATTAGTAGTAAGAAACGAGGATTGCGATTGAACAGCAACTTTTACAATCTTGAACTTTGTTGCCTAGACATTACCGGATGAGGGCTGTATTAAGATCAACATGGATGCAGCAATTTTTAAGGATTTAAATAAGTCGTGTTCAGCTCTTATTATTAGGGATCACAAATGTCTTTTTACTGCAGTTGGTATTAACGTCAATCATGGCGTTCTTGATCCTGCTATTGTTGAAGAGTTGGGAGCAAAAGAAGTGCTAAGTTGGCTGAAATAGAATCCTCACCTTTAGTCCAAGTTGAATCTGTTTCAGAGATAGTTATTAGAGTTTTGGATGATTGAAAATACTATGAGTCTAATCTTAGCATTATTATCTCTAAACGTTTTTCTCTTCTTTCTGATGATATAAACCTCAAGTTTGATTTTGTGAAAAAGTTGGCAAATCATATGGCTCACTTGCTAGTTAGGGCATCCCTTTATATGTCATATGTTCTGTAACATGATTTCCTCATCATGTATTTTTTCAGCTCCTGCAGCTAATCTTGTTTCCTAATAATGCAGTTATGTTGGTTTGACTTTCAAAAAAAAAATTAGAGTTTTTTTTAGGGGTGTGAAAAATTACTTTTCTATTCCAAAAATCATTTTAAATGGCTTAAGCTCTTCTGAGGGTTTCAGACCTCTTATCTCCTTTTTCTCTCTAAGGTTTCTAAGAGAAACCATGGATGGGAAACTACATAAATAAATATATAAAACTATATCTCTGCTTACTAATCTTATATTGTAAACCTGATTCATCCCTAATTTAGAGAGGGAAAATAGTATAGGAAGGGCTGTATCCTATATGATTCTCTCCCAAAATGAATTTACATGAAGGCAAGGGCAGTGTTATTTTACAATTTCAGTTAATTCTGTCATTCTCTTTGCAAAGCCTTTTTTTTTTTTTGGTTCCTACTCAATGTCTTTCACCGCATCCTGCACAGCAAGTGAACAAAAAAAAAAATAAAAAAAATTAGTGTAAACATCTATTTGAAGCATCCCAAAACTACTAGTAAAAAAGAACGGCTTGATCATTAAAAATAGTATAGCTAACAGAAATACAGCCTAAGATTTTTTCTTTAGTCATGTTGGAAAAGGCAGTAAAAGTAGCGATACCTTGGCAAGCCTTGTTACATATGCTGCAGCTAAAGCTGTTGCCAACAACCCTAGCCCGAGAGTCAACAGTGAATTGTTTCCTCCAACTAATCCAATATCAGATTCTTCTTGCTGAAACATGTCATGTAATAACAACATTAATTACTAAAAGGAAAAGTTCGACGCAAATGAAAATAATCCAAAAGGCTGCAAAAAAATTTGATTCTTGCATGTAAATAAAACAAAAAAAGGCAATAAACCACTCCAATGGACTAGATCGTTAGGCCTACAACCTGCAAACTACACTGAACTACATAAAGCAAATGCTTTCCATTCTATTCTTGGTCTGGGCCTTGAAATGAAAACACCATTGTGAAAAAGATCCCCCCAAAATACAAGTCACACATTTGAGACCCTAGCTAGTTCTCTTCCTCTCTCTTTCATTCTCACTTCTAGTACCATAGAGAGCATAAATACTAATCCGTGTTTTCAAATATTGCACAATTTCGAATAACATACACAGAAGTGCAGAGAGCGTGGACAAACTCACAATAATTGCACGGCCGAATGCACCAGCACTCACATAAGCCCATGTTCCTGGAAGCATTCCTAACCAACTGTATGAAAAATTAAACTGAATTAGTAGGATACATATTTCAACAAGAGTGTGCAAGTAATTGCACGTAATATCTAGCGAATTAATTAAAAATGAATTTCAAAGTTCTAAGCAAAAATAAGAATCTAGGAATCTTCAATAAGCCAAAGATTTTAAAAAATCAAAATTGTTTGCTTTTTAGCAAGATATTCTAGACACTATTGGCTACTGCAAGAAAGATATTTCAGATTTTATAATTTATTCAATTTTAAACCTGTGCATATAGATATGTTCCAGAAAAATACCGGTATATCATTCACAATAAGCCTTTAGTACATTCACAGAGAGAGAAAGGAAAAACAGATCAAGGAAACCACCAATAGTACAATGTTTGATAAGGACATGGCAATAAAAAAAAAATTGGAGAAAAAAAAAACATGGCAGATCAGGCCACCTCTTGTAAGGAATGATAAGACTAGACATAATATATAGCCTTTATATTCTGGTAAACATTGGATTCTATTCCTCATAGATGCTAAGCAAAAGCACAGAAAGTGTGCATGGGCTCCTATTATAGAATAGATGCCCAAATACAAAAGCCCGAGCAACCCATTAGACCAAAACAAACAGCTAAATCAACATGTAGAAAAACTTGAAAAAAAAAGAATCAAATTTATAACTGGCAACAATTGTAAGACAAACAATAAACAAACCTGCCCAGAACATATGGAATGAATTTAACAGACGTCAATCCATACAAATAATTCCCCAGGGAAAATGGAAGCAAAGGGCTCAATCGAAGAAGTGTAACAACTCTGAAACCATTTTCACCGATTGCTTTGTCAATTGCAAGAAACTTTTTATTTCCTTCAACCAGTTTAAGAATACGTTCACGAGCAAAATATCTAGCAATTAGGAAAGCAACACTTGCAGCAACCTGTGAAGGACAAAAGAATGTCACATATAACATGAAAAATTATGGCTGTTGTATAATTTTGTAATTAACGTATGTATAACCCAACTTACTGTTCCACTTATAGAGACAATGATGGTGCCAACTACAGAGCCAAAAAGTAGACCTGCTGACATGGTCAATGGAATTGCTGGAATTGCAAGGATCTAGTAAATTAGAAAGTGGTTAAAGTCAGATTTGGTTAAAATAATTAGTACTGTTCTATTCTTACATTGAAAAACTAAAAAATGTGCAAGACAAAGCAAAGGAACCACCAAGTGATTCTTCAAGGAGACCATGTGTGCAACTTTAATAATAAAAACATCTTAGCTTGTTATACTGCATGCCAAAGAAATCCATCTTGGTGTATTACAGAGAACTTGATAGAAGCAGGTGAAAAATTGCTGTTGTCAATGGTCGATATGTGTAAAGGTCTTATTAAAGGCAGCAAATTAATCATCCAGAATAGATGCAGTACTACAATCAAGAAAGACTAATGCGTACTTCAAGTCCTGCATAAACTGCTACAAATACAGCATATCCAGCGGGTCCATAACCTGTTCACAGAAGCACCATATAAAATTCAGGCAAGTGCATTCTATCACAAAATAAAATAAAATACTAGCCAAATCTTTCACTATGTCCAGTTTTATGTCAAAATACATCTAGCCAATTGCAAGGGAAGAAGTTCAGTATTTACAAGGCACCAACATAAGAAAATTTCCAAAATATACTATTTTTATAATTAAGTTTGGAACTGTCAAGCCATAGGATTAAGTGTGAAATCATGAAACAAATGCACATAATATTAGTACGGGAAGAAAAATAAAACTCATTAGATTTCTTTATCAATTGTAATTGGATAAATCCTATTCTAATAAGAATAAGAGACAACTAAGAGAAAACACAGCATATGCCTGCCCATATTCACTAAAAATAAACCATTTCAGAAGGTAAATGGAAGAGGCATAGGGCAGTCCCTAAATGAGAACTTAAATTTTGGAGCCACCAACAGATGAGACTGGATTTTATATAGAAAGCACTTATTGCTACAAAAATACCTTTCTACATAACTCCATCCAAATACAAGAAATCTAACAACTGCTGTATTTTTTTCAAGTCTACTTTTCTGACCCAAAAATCAGAAGCATAGAGATAGTAAAATGGGTTACAAGGTTCCTCCGTGTATTACACTTGTTTTCATTAAGGCAACTGACCACATTAGGCTAATAGCTTCCAAGTTCTTGTGAGGCCTTCACCCCTACATTCTTGTTTTGAGGAATCTCTGAATGTTTAAAGATCCTCAATAAAATAGAGCTATCACATGCAAGTTGGATGACCATGGGATTCAGAAGTGGAAAATTAAAGAAATAAATAAATAAATAATTTCACAAGCAAATATTTGATGGATAAAAACCAAACAACGAAGGATGACATCTGAACAAAAGCTCAGAGAGTTGAATCTATTTGTTTATGAAATCATTATTGAACGTGTTCCTCCAACATGTCCTGATCATGCAAAATAAAAAAAACCGCATATTTGCTGTATGGATGGATCACAAATTATTCTATAAAGGAAACTTCTCTCCGTACCTTAAAGAACAAACCAAAAATCTCATCTGATAGAGGTGTCCATATGTGTCATGTTTGATTTTAATTCTTGCTGTATACCATGTGCTCCCACTCAGTATAAGACAATACATAATTGTATTCTAGAACAACAAAAGTTTTCCTTTTCAGTTCCTCATTTGGCTTTTCCAACATAATTTATAATGAAAATTCAAATTCCCCTGAGAATTACACTGTATTTTTTTTGCTAGCGATTCCTTCACAATGTAATCTTGTCAGTTCCTTGTTTGCTTTTCCAACACAATTTTTAATGAAAATTCAAATTCCCCTGAGAATTATACTGTTTTTTTTTTGGCTAGCGATTCTTTCACAATGTAATCTTGTCAGTTCCTCGTTTACTCTTCCAACACAATCTTTAATGAAAATTCAAATTCCCCTGAGAATTGCACTGTATTTTTTTGCTAGCGATTCCTTCACAATGCAATCTTGTCATTTCCTCATTTGCTCTTCCAACATAATATTATCCACTACCATGAAACCAGAAAGAATTTCACCATATTTTTTTTCCTATCGATTGCTTCACAATGCATTCTTATCACTATGTATTCTTATAGTCTACATTAGAAAGAAATAGCTCTTCTAGTAACCAAGATGATTTCTTCAATTTTGCAAGTACATGTGAAACTGGTATACAGCAAGTGCAACAAAAAGCCCTATATAGAATATTTTCCCTAAGTACATGCCAAGGATTCATATTTCCTTGACTGTCAAGATGCAAAGATTTTTCAGTTTTCCAAGTTTGGTTACTGGCCAGCACACAGCCAGACATCTGGCCATCATGCCAACCAGCTAAAAGGTTCAAGATTAAAAGAAAATGAAAATTAGAAACCATCAAATCCTAAAGCAAATGGAGCTTCATCCAAACCCTTCCTCAAGTTTGGGCAGCTCCAACCTTTTTTTTTTCCCTTTTTTTTTTACTTTCTTTATTTCTATCTCTATTAAAAATCTACCAGTTCTCACTAGTATTTTCACTGGTTCCAGAAATAAAGGTCATACTTGGCTTCAGTCCTTTTCTGTTAAAACTATTAAAAGAAGGGTTTTGTAACAAATACTGCTTAACTTATATATTCGAAATTACCGGAATAAATAAAAAAATAAAACCGAACTAAATTACTTGCATAAACCGAACAGAATTGCTAAATCAGTTCATCTTTGTTCGGTTATTCAATTTGAACTGAATATTACATGAAGTTCCCCTAACATATATAGCAAAGGAATTTTCATATCACTTGGGCACTTAGCTTTCCCTCAATTTCAAGATTAACCTTTTAAGAAAACAAACTTAAGTGAGTTTGACATCGAGAAAATTTTGTATAAGATAGGTATTCCTAGAATAATCCTCAAAAATGCTTTTGAAGATCATACAAGAGGCAATTGATTGCAGTTTTAGACTGAATGAAACCAAAATCGTACAGTTGAGGCTAATATTTTTCAAAGATTCTACTTGAACACACACAAAAAAGAAAAAATAAGAATAAAAAAGAAAATCTTCACACAGTAATTTTTTAAGCAATGAGATATCTTCTATTACTGCATTTGCTCTAACAAAACTCAAATATTATCCCGGAATGCCTATCCAGGACTCTGAATATTATCAAAATAGCATTCACTTCTTATCAAATACAAATGCTGAATTAGGAAGGGAAAAAAATAAAAGAAAGAAAAATAAAACAATAATCCGTAAATGAAACACAAATTTCCAGTGAAAAGAGAAATGGTTTTCCTTCCTTGCAAAACTGAACCTCAGGGAAAACTGAATTCCAATAAGAACACGTTTTGATCCACACAAATGTCTCAGCAACTCCAAATAGTTATGAACTTAGGGCTCTGATAACAATCCACACCCTACTTGCTAAAAATCACATTAAGTGCAAGCACATTTACTATAATGCGCTACAAACACACGGAAATGCGTAAGGTCAATAAGAATAGCATTCAAACAAAAAAAAAAGAGAGAGACCGAAATTTCGATTGAAATCCAATATGGGTCTTGAATTCTTATAAATTATATCTGCATTTGCAAAAATTTAGTAATAGCACTAAGCTAAACGCATAGCAATTTGATATACAATTCCAAAGGTATCAAATTCTGAGAAAAGAAAAAATTACCTTCAATAATCCCAGAAAACTGGTTCAAAAAAGCATTGATCTGGTCTTTATAAACATACCCAACAGCGCCAAATCCACCAACAACACCCACAAGCAAAACACTGGCCAAAATGGTACCTTTAACAGCGGTATCCCCTTCTAATTCTGCATCTGCTTCACCATCGCTCTTAATTTTATCATCATCACCACCACCACCTTTAGGATTCAAAAACCACCTTAAGCTCTGAGGAGCACTGGTTTTCTGAAGAGTCTGCTGTTTCTTAGTCTGTCTAAGGGAAGATGAAGGAGTGAGGAAGTGAAAACGCTTACTGGGTCTAAAGCTATAGAGAAATGAAGTGCAAGAAGGAGGAGAAGAATGGAAATTGGAGGTAAGGCACGGCGGTTGTAGCGCCGGCGATGATAATATTGGCCTCAAGGAGAGAAGGGTGCGCATTTTATGGGCGTAGAATAATGAGAGGCAGTAGGAGTAGGAGCTGGGATTGTTCTCGGTTTTGTTGATGTCGAAGAGAGAGTACCAGAAAGTTAGCCACGTAAAAATTGGAAAAAGCTGATGTATGTAAAAGGATAATATGTGTTTGAATTTGGGTCATGATGACGATAGGTGGCAATTTTGGTGGTCAAGGTGAGGCTATTGGGTTTCATCACAAGTCTTTTCTTCTGTTCTGTTTTGCTTCCTCTGTGGCTTCGAATTGAGCCACTCTCCTCACTTTTACGTGGATCTGTAATCTAAATAAGACTCTGTTTATTCTTTTCCTTGGCTTACTGGATGGTAATTTTTTTTCAAAAAAAAAAAAACCATATATATATATATATATATAATTTAAATTCGCGATCTATAAATCTATAAAAAAAGAAAAAATTATATTCAAAATTCAAACCCCAAATCTGTAATTAGAAGAAACCCAATATTCTTTCTCATCCATTCATCTAGTAATTGCTTGTTTTTTTTTTTTCTATGAAATTCGTAAACTATTATTGCATTACAGTAGTTTTTTATTCTTTATTTAATACTCATTGAGTAAAATCCAATATATACGTAAATAACAAGTTAGAAAGTTAAAACAAAATCAATGTACTAGCTCGGAACTTGAACATGCTTTCTGCCGTCGAATGACTTCCTGCTCTGAAAATAAATGAATTTTCTCAAAATATAATATCATTAAAATTAGGTGTGTGCAAAAACCAACCGACCTGATCAATCCGATCAACCCAAACCGATATATTCGGGTGAAATTAATCGGTTTTATCAGTTCAATTCGGTTAGGATGATTATGAATATATCGGGATCAGGTCGGGTCGGATGAAACCATCTAATCCAAACCGATCGATCAATCCGATTTACTAACTATATAAAAAAATTCTAAATTCACTTTTAATTTTTGTTATATTAATTATATTTGACGTAATTAATTACGTAACTTAATATTATTTTAATTGATGGATAAATAGATGTATCAAATTTTGATATTTATACTAGCTTGACTAGTTGTTAACATGATTTGGTTAAATATAAATTCACTTTTCACATAAGGATTAAAATTAACTAAAGTGGAGTTGAATTTAGCCATTAAACTTAACTGATGTTTACAATGTATACCCCTTACTCCATTAATTAGTTGAAGATATTGGAGTAAGGATATCTAATGTATACTATTACTTTTAATTATTAAGGATATCTAATGTATACTATTACTTTTAATTATTCGTTATTGAATTTAATGAATTTAAAAAACATAGAAAAAAATCTATTGACTCTTGACTATAATTATTATAAAATTAAAAGCATAAATCATAGTATCTTTTATAGAAATTAAGTATTTATTTCATTTTTAATAGAAGTAGGGAAGAAATAATAATAATAATAATAATAATAATAATAATATTATTATTATTATTATTATTATTATTATTATTATTATTATTAATAAATTGAAGTGGAGAAGAAATTAAATTTATTATATTTATTTTTTATACAAACTGAATAAATTGTATCTGCATTCAATTTAACATTCAGTTTTAATAATTGTATTTATTTTGCCCAAAAATAATACATTGCATTCACTTTTATCCAGATTTAATTTGATATTCACCGAATATATGAAGGAAAAAAGCAAAAAAATGATAACAATGATGACTTAATTACCTTTTTATAAGCCAAATATGGCTTGAGGTTAAAATGGCTTAGATTTGACTTAAATTGCTTAAATAAACTGTATACAGTATATTATATTTACATTTTAAGTGTATACAATGTACTATATTTTTATTTTTGTCCAAACTGAATAAACTGTATACGGTATATTATATTTACCTGTTGCCTCAATTTAATAAATTGTATTCACTTTTAATTTGTTAAAACTGAATAGACTGTATACAGTATATTATATTTACCTTTTATCCTAATTTAATAAATTATATTCGCTTTCAATTTGACATCATACGTAAAGTAGATATTGAATCAATATATTTTCTTTTCGAAAAAGATAAGTGGCTCAAATTGAGTTATTCAAATGGAGATAATAATGTGTGTGTGTATATATATTAAAAAAATAAATTAAACCGGTTGGTTAATCGAAACCGATGGTTTTTTAAAACCGTGGATCGAAATCAAACCGAAAATCGAAAATTTATATTTTTAAAAACCTTAACTATTTTTTTGGTTCGATTAACCTTAAAAATCGATTCGATTTCGGATCAGTTTTTTGGTTATCCATTTTTTTGATTTTTTTTCTCATCCCTAGTGATTGTAACTATGAGCTGGTCTCCGTTAGATATACAGGGGTGCATTGATGGCATTTTGAGGTACCGCAATCTAGATGAATTCATCTCTAGAAAAATAAATCTTTAAATTAGTCTATTTGGAGTAAAAGTTCTAAGCTTTAGAATTTTGTGTTTGGAAAGAAGCCAAATCGCACTTAGGTGCATAATTCTAAATACTTTTACATTAGATGCCTAAGAATTATAAACATATATGATTGTATTTTTAAGTAGACAGTTTAAATTTTTGTAGAATTATAAAAATACATATACACTTGTACACATTAAATGAAAAAGAACAATAATCTTTTTTTTTTAAATATAAGAGGACACTTTTTAATTTAATTTAAGTATATTTTAAATTTTATTTTATTTGCTATGTGTTCTTAATTTTATAATTAATTATTTCTCATATTTTATAAATTAGGATGATATGAAGAAATTCAAGCGCGAAGATGATGGCATTCTTTATATATATTTGTTATTGTTGGATGTTTAATTTGATTTTTTATGTTTATTTTTATTATTGTTGTTAATGTTATTTGTGGATGTTTATTTTTATTATTGTTGTTAGTGTTTAATTATTATGTAATATATGTTGTAATTTTTAAATTGTTGGTTTGTTGTATTTTTATAATATGTTTTATGGTATTCAATTGTATTTTACTTTAAATTTCAGTTTAACCAATTAAAAGAAAGTTAAATTTCGAATATTTCGAATAGGTCGATTCAGGACCCAAAAATTATCGGGTTAATTGAGTAGAGATCCGAAAAGTTAATAGAATCGGTTCGGGTGATTGCAAATGTGATGTTTTGAATTTCATGTTAATAGGATTCGGATCAGATTAACCCAAACCCGACCAATGCACAACCTTAATTAAAATGGTAAATTAGCAAGTTAATGACTAAATAAGAAATCAGGCATGGGCAGACAATAGGGCTTGATTATAGTCGATGCTAAAAAATCGTTCCCATCACCATCTTATATATATATATATATATATATAGACACGCACGCGTGGAGAATTTTAAGGAAAAAAAAGAGGCAAAAACACTCAATAATACAAATTTATAATTTTATATATAATATTTTAATCCGAACAATTTTACCCTCTTTTAACTGCTTGACATGTAGCACAAATGCGACAAATTTTACCCAATCTTTTAACATTGGACAGCTGAAACATTAGAAATAAAATTACATTTTCCAAATATTAAAAAGCAAAATTTCACCTTAAGCCAAAAAAAAAAAAAAAAGAGGAATCATCTGGGTCACTGCTTAGAAGTATACACCAGAAATTAGCAACAGATAACAAAAGCTTGGAAAGTATCAAGCCTAGATGGTTTAGCTGTAGACAGGAGAGTCCATTTATAGTTGGCCCGCAAAGATGCAGAGGTATATATATAGGATGTAGGCGAAAGAGCACATCAAATAGTTCCCCAGTTTGTGTTTGTAGATATGAGGCAGAAATTGGGCTTAGTGAGGCAAGACTTTCTTTAAGAGCCAATCATCGGATTTCCGGTTTCTTGAGGGTAGAATTGAATTTTTGAAGCTGCTTATGGAGATTTGCTTGCAATGCCTGAGGGGAGAAAAGCTCTGGCCTTTCAAACACTTTGACAGCAAAATTTTCTGCAAGGTTAATCTGTGAGAAATCGGACACACGACATGAGTAAAAAGGAAAATGCTATTTTTCTTCTCTGTTCAGAGGAAAAAAAGAAGATATTTTCTCATATTCCAAACCAAAAACTACAATAGCAATAATGGAAGAGAACTGCCATCACAACAAAGCTCGTTCTTTTGTATCCAATTGTGTATGATCTGACAATGAGAAAGTGGAAATTCAACCTCACTGAAACATTTCTATAGAATCAGTCATCTCAAGGAGAGAATGAAGGTCTTACAAATTATACTGCAAATGTCAGTGGTGGTGCGGGCAATAAACTGTTTTGGATGCATTGTCCACATCAGTATTCCTATTACTCAGCAGAATTTCCTAATAGTAGTAGAATTAGTATTCCTAGGACCTATTCAGTATTTGCATTAATAGTATTTATTATTAGAAGTTTAATTTTTCTACCATATGTAATCTTTATTCAAAGGAGACAGGTATCAAATAAAACAAAACAAGAAGTTACTTAAAAAAAGAACTAAGAGATTTGGGTCTCGCTTGAGGAGTTTTAAGGTTCTTGCTCCCATTAACTTGAAGGTACCTTTGATGAGCTTGATTACTTTGCCAAGATAGTTTGTTCATGGAACTGAAATAAAGGAAAAGATCTGCTGTCTAACCCAGATTTCCCAGTTACTCACCTTATGGCACGAACCTTAACCCAGGAACATAACATAAACACATCAGCAATTTTGTAACATTACTAAATAGCAAAATGTAGAACAACTCACAATTCAGTTAGCTGGTTGACTCCAGTAAAGCAAATTGCTTGTATATAAGTTCCTAGTTTTCCTCGGCATAACCAGGGGCGGATCACAGCATCAGTTAGAGCCTGGTTTGCACTCTGATCTCTTAAAGTTCTTCATTTTTACAGATTGGAACAAAGCCCAACCAAACCAACCCCACCCACACACATACATTCTTTTGACTCCCTTCATATTTAAAATTTGCACCACCTCACAATTCATATGACAATTCGGTTGGCTGGTTGATTCCAGTAAAGCAAATGGCTTGCATATAAGTTCCTAGTTTTCTTCGGGATAACCATGGGCTGATCACAGCATCAGTTATAGCCTAGTTTGCACTCTGATCTCTTAAAGGGTTAAATGTTTAAGTGAAAGCATAAAGACTAGAGCAAATATGAGAACTTGCCCCAACTAAACGTGGAGGTAAGTTAAGTCTTATGCTCCATGTAGTAGCAGCGAGCTCAAGTGTTATACCCAGGCAGCAGTTAGCTCACCTAAAAAAGAAGAGGATCACATGTGCTAAAGCTTCTGCTGATGCTTATAGACATTGCTAACTTGTAGAAAGAATAAGATCGGAAAAGGGCCAACCAAAAGCTCATCTAAATAAAAGAATTACCAAACACCATAAACTCAACAAGCAAACACTAGAAACTGAAGGACTGGAACTAAACCTCAAGCTAAAGCATTTATTAATTAATAACTTAATGAATCTGTACTTGTAATAGAAAGTCCCCCAAAAAATAATTATAACGCCAAGTAAACAATAAAAATTCCTTTTATTTAAAGTAGTAAATATTTGGAAATTTCCACAAGTGCTGACAACTAACTACATAGGACTTGAAAGCTGTTAGCTCCCCACAATTTTATTATGAGGAGAAAACACAAGTTAGTTAAATCAGTTAATTGTAACTGCGCAACTAATTCAGCAGCATTACAGCACAAGCAGAAGGACAGGAAATCAATAACTCAAGAGTCAGCTGGTGAGGCTATTTAACTCAGTTCAGTAAACTCAGGTTCCTCAGCTGATCAAGAAAGCAAAGATAAAGCTGATCTAATGGAGAAAGGATAATAATCTCAGTCAGCAAATTCTAGTCAAGGTTGGGTGAACCTTTAAGTTAAATAGTTAGTTATTAGCTCCAAAGCCAGTTAGCTGACATGGACACAGCTTTTGGTGTGAAAACTAAAATCTAGGAGTCAATAAAAATGCTTTATATGTGAAGCTAGTGTAATTATCCGTATATATCCTATTTTCTTTGTAGCAGTTAGCGCATTCATCCATAAATATTTCCCTCAGTTCATTCTCTTCTCTTCTCTGAATTACCGGATTTCTTTGGTTTCTTCAAGTATTCATGGTGATACGATGATTCTTCTATGAAATTCAACATTTAACGCCAGCGTAATTGATCAAAACACTATGCCTTGGGCAGTGTGATGGTCAAGCCCACCAATTGGAACAAAATCTTAGCATACAAATAATTAATTAAATTTGCGCAAAATCAGATATTAGATCATAATAAAAAAATATAAATAAAAAACTCGTATGGGTTAATTTAGAAATAGAAGGTAAAGCCAACATACCGAGTGCGTAGCTGTATGAAGGAAACTTTTAGCTAGAGGCACAATGCAGAACCTTTACAAATAAAATCAAAAGGAAAAAGTTAATAACGGAGATTATATCTATAGGGTTTGAGGGGTTACCGAGAAAATGTAGGAAAAGCTTACATTCCGCGGCCTCCAGCAAGAGCTTCCTTTGACGGGTCTTTCCATTCATCAAACCTAAAACGAGGCGAGATGGTTTAATAAAAATTAACCCAAAACTGTGTTTCTTGGCATGTAGACATTGGAAACACGAAATAGAGTGTGTGTATGTTTGTGAGAGAGAGAGAGAGAGAGAGAGAGATTTACACCCAACCGTAACGGCGGTCAAACAAAAGGCGAGTGGAAGGTCTTGTGGAGGGGGTGGCGGCGGAGATTTTGGGGATTGTGTCCATTCCGTTTCCAGCGTCGTCGCTACCCTAAATTAAACTGTTAAGGCTAAGGTCTCAGAATGGCCCTAAATTAAACTGTTATTTAAACTGTCACTCTTAAAAACAATCTATTAAAATCAGACCAAATAAAGAATTCTTGATTTGAATATTCCAATCAAATTCAACAGAATTTTTTTATTTTTAAAAATATTATTAATTAATATAATTTTATAAATATTATTATACAAAAACTCAAAAAAAAAGTTATTTATTAAAATATTTAATATATATCACCAATATCCTAATAACAAATTACAAAACATAATAAACATTTATCAAATAAAAATTTTAAATATTCAAATAAATTCATTCTACATTATGCATATTTAAAAAAAATTTATCTTCATCACTTATCATCATCATTCTCATCATCATCATCTTCATTACTATTACTAATTCAGCCATTATTTTCTATAAATACATTACAAGTAAAAAATAGATAAAAAAAATTATAAAAAACATGTCGACATAAAAAAAAAGATTTCAATTTCAAGTAAAAAAAATACTAAACCTAAAAATAAGAAGTAACTTTCAACATTAGATATACTGATTAGCCAATGTCAAGATTATGGTACTACCAATTCTTAAATTTGATGGTAACATCATTGTATATATACTCAAATTGTATAGATATATACAAAAAACCTTGATGACCCTGTTGCTATATGGTAGTAGTTAAAGATAGAACAATAATGAATGTTAATCCTATCATTGATGCAGCAATTAATAGCAAGAAAAAAAGAGAAAGTAAAATACTTATTATTAGAAAGTATATTGATAAATTGCATTAGCATGTGGAAATTTCTTACTAATCTTTTAATTTTAAAAATGCTCACAAAAAAAAGTAATATTGATTTAGTTGGATTGATATTACAATCTTATTGAATTATTAAAATTATTTCAATTTAGTAATATTACTGGCAGATTAGGTAAATTAAGGACTAGAGTGGCAAAAGTTACATTTGAATGATATGGGCGAAAGTCTGCTAAAAAATATTACAAATTTGCAATCAAAGTAGTAGGAAAATATAAATATAAATTTATTTAAATTAATCTTATTTAAACATCAGGTTGCTACTTGTAACTAATATTTTCACTTAAAAATTAAGAATCACTTCAATCACTCATCCTCCATCCTTCTATTGAAGGCATTGGAGAATGATTTTATTATGTGCAAACCAATGCAAACCCCTTTATTTGAAATAGTTATATCCCCTCCCTCTATTTATCTTCTATTTAGTGGTGTTCAAAACTCGACTTTACCCGAATAAACCGATCTGAACTAGAAATTCAAGTATGATTATTAGGGTAGGGTTAAGGATTTTAAGTTTTTTTGGCATCGGATTAAAACCCTTATAAACTTGACTCGCCCGACACAACACTTCCTCTTAAAACTCCCCGTTTTGATACACTACTAAAAAACTCCTTCTCCTTTCTGCAATTCTATTGCCCACAGTGTAGAAATCCCTAATTTTTCTAATTGATTCTCCTCTCTCCTTCTCGTTTATCCTCTCCTCCTCACCGCCTTGCCCCTCGTCATCGCCGGCACCTGATCTTCCACCTTTGTCGTTGCCGATGTCAGCACTTCATCCACGGTAAGTTGATTAGTTTATCCACGGCAACAATTTGTTCTTATTCTTTTGGATTAATTTCTGCAATTTCTGCTTGATCTGCTGTAACGCCCCGAGTTATAAAGATCCGAATCGTATGGTTGGATCGATCCGGTTTCAGAAATGATCCAACAAAATAAATGATAAAAATAAGAATAATGATAATAATACTAATAAATAAAGGGGTCTCTAGATTTTTTGGAAAAAAAAAAGAAAAAAATTATGGAGGCCAAGAAAAAAAAAGGGGGGGGGGGAAAGGGGAGAACGGTGGGAGGAGAAGGGCACGACGCCGCTTCCCTCATTGTCGATCGATGGCGCAGGCTACCGGCGTCTTCTTCGCCACCGCCGTTAACCGTCACTTGCTGGTCTGCTCCTTCGTACATCGCGTCATTTCTGCTTCTCTCTCTCTATCTTGATGGAAGCTTCATCCTCCCTCTTCAGCGACTCACGACGTTGGACGGTGACCAGGCGACACCGGTGAGTTCCCAAAGGTGAAGGGATTATTATCTTGGCCGTCGTTCCTCCCCACACGCCGGCGATAAGGAGATCGGAGCTGTAGTGCCGCGGTCTTCCACCTTAATTTTCGATCAACTACGACAGCGGCTGAGCGCGTGGTGACCTGCGGCTGGATGTTAGGGCCTTGACCTCCATGGCGGACAACACCGGTGAAGCGCCGATGAAGCTCCGACCAAACTCCGGCGAATCTCCGGTGAGGGACGATGTTGAGAAAGGCTTTGGAAATTTTAGCTAATGGTATGTAGTTACTAATTTACTCCGATTAGATTATTTAAACAAATTCTAAAATCCTACTAGATTAGCATCTCCTTAGTCCTGTTTTTGCAAGCAATATATTAATAGTACAACTGGTAAACAAGCCACAATTTATCAATATTGATAAAAGAATGAGATTTGCTAGATTAATTTTAAAGTTACAGGCATGTTTAAGAAACAATAAAAAAATTCTCTATAGTCATTGCAGTTTACATGAAGTGAATAATTTTTAGAATTTTTGTCGATTGTGGTGCTCTAATGTTTTGAATTTTTCCATTAATTTTCATATTCTTTACAATTGTGCGTACTTTGACTTGTAGAACCTATTGTTATCATAATAATCCGTATTAGTTGTAAAACATGTATGAGAAATTAAAATTATAGAGAGAACAAAATGTTGTGAAATACTAAAGTTGGGCAGAAGAATCAGTTTATATTTCTTAAACTAAATTGCTCATAGAATGTAATATACTTAAATATGTATTAAACATTCAATTATTTTAGAAGTAAGAGTTTAGGAAGTAATTGGTCATTGCTGGTGGCTTAAATTGATTTAATTATTCCTTTTATAATTTAGCTTCTTTTTAATAACTGTCATTATATTGTTAATATTTTATTATTGTGAATTATCCTTTCTTTTGAGAAATTGTGATTATAATAAACATGTATATTACTATAAGTGTTTGTGAAAACAAACCTTGAGGGGTCGGCATGATCTCTAAAGCAGACATGTGACGCCCAAAGAAGACCATATTGACTAGTGCTCTAGCATGATCTCTAAAGCAGACATGTGGAGGCACTGAGGGGTCGGCATGATCTCTAAAGCAGACATGTGATGCCCAAAGAGGACAATATTGATTAGTGCTCCGGCATGATCTCTAAAGTAGATATGTGGAGACACTGGAAGACACATTTTGGGGCCTCCGGCATGGTCTCCAAATCAGACATGTGGGGTGCCTCAAAAGCAAAACCGTGCATCGCCTAGCTCCGGCACGGTCTCTAAAGCAGATGTGTGGAGTGACAGATCATTCGGGCGGTTACAAATTATGAGTTGGATGGCTCCGAGAGCTCGGTCCATAAGTATCACGCCTTGATGTGCATTACTGGATTGAATGGCTCCGAGAGCTCTTCCGGTAAAAGTGATTAAAATGAGTTGTGGGCTGAATGGCTCCGAGAGCTCGGTCCACAAGTGCATATAAATATGTATGGATTAAATGATGGGCCATATGGTTTCGAGAACTCGGTCCCATGTTTAAATTTTGTTTGTTCAACCCAGTGAAAATTCCAATTGATGTATTAAAGGCCAATATTAGAATTAAATAAAGAAATAAATGTTGACGTAAGTATTTCACCAAATATTAATAAATCGTTTATAGAATTTGTATTGTGATTAATTTAAATTATGGTTACTTACAACTAATGATGATTGGAATTGATTGGTATTGAATACATATATTCGTATTGTGATGAATTGTGTGTTACACAATCTGAAGTAATATTGTGTAATTAGGAATGTGTATAATATAATTATGTATCTGTAAGTGTTTGAAAAGCGGTATGTGATATTCTTGCCTAAACCAGATTTAATGATTGCTTATTTAAAGTACTATAATGAGTCTCGGAATTGAAGAACTATGTGGTTCCGATTCTTGAAATGGGATACGTAGGAAGCTTGAGAATTGATATCTTAAGTCCGAACCAAATTATATTCATATGATTATGCACGTTTTAATAGGTACATTGAATTTTGGTGATGCAATTCTTATTTATATAATAGTGTATATAAGTAAATGTTTATAATTATAGTGAACAAAGTTTCTATGTTAAAGCCAATTATGTAAATTGTGTTAAGGTAACATGTATATAAAGAAATTTTTAATACATGTATAAATCATGTAATGGATTATGAGAATTTGTTGTAAATGGGAATTTATTTAAATATTATATGAATTCAGTGAGTTGTATTAATGAGCTTTATATGAACTGTACTTGAGTAATTGTGATTGTGTTGAGATGAAATTATAAAAGTGTTGTGTTGTTGATTGAAGTTCTGGAGTTGGATGAATGATATTGGGAGTGTAAAATTAAGTTTTTGCAGGTTTGAGTAGCATGAATTTTAAGCTGTCATGCTGCCGAAATTTTATTTAATTACATAGTAAAATTTATAACGTTTGAAGTGGCAAGTAATTGAGATCCAAACCCGAGTGTGACATTCAGTATCCGGGTCTTTTAACTAACCGGGTATAGGGTGTTACATCTGCTTTTAGCTTGATCTACTACTCTGCTCCTTGAGTTATGGTATATCTTTGTACTCTGATAATTGGGTTCTCTCCCTCGTTCTTGTTCTTTGTGTTTGTAATGTAGCAACTGGATTTTATTTTGCTTATTCAGTATGTGTTCAATTGGTTACTATAATTTGTGTAATGATCTTCTTCATCTTTTGTGGAATATGATATTTAGCTGTGTTTTAATTTTCTTTCTTTGTTGTCCTACAAAGATTTGAGCTCTTCTATTTAAATTGTTTTAATTTTGTAATTTGTTGTCATTTCCTAAACCCAAATCACTTGAATTGTCTTGTTTCTATCAAAGTCTAATTTTTCTTTCAAACATCAATTTTGATGGTTTAATTTTGAAAGAACTATTATTTAATTTTCCTTTTTGTAATCTTCTTGAAGCAGAATCTACAAAAAAATAGTGTTGTGAGTTTTGATTATTTTGGGCAAATTGAAGAAATTAGTTCATATTTATATGTGAAATATTATTAGGCATATACCAATTTCTAATTATAATTTAGCAATTCTTTTAATTGACTAGAGTTCAAAATTCTAGGGATGAGCATGGACCGGTTAATCGGTCCATTAACAATTTTCTTAAATCAGTCCATTACAATCGGTTAACTGCTATATCGATTTCGATTTTTAACTCGATTTTTCGGATCGATTTATCGATTAACCATTAAAAAAATTTAATATATAAATTTAATAAATTTTACAATTTATAATATTATTTTAATAGTTAAAAATGCTTTTAAAATGAAAAAATACAAATTAAATATAATATCCATTAAAATAATCAAAATAAAAATAAAATTTTCATAATTAATTATAAAAATTAAAAATATTCAATATAAAACTAACAACAGAAAACTAATTATGTACATAATTTTAATGTTTATTTACTAAAAATATATATTTTACAAAATTATATATTATAATATTTATAAATTACATAAAAATTGAAAAATATAAGTGTAAAGTTTAAAATATAATTCATAAATATATATATATATATATATTCGGTTTCAATTTCAGATCGGTTAACCATCGATTTTTAAAATAAAAACCATAAACCTATAATTTTGATTTGGTTAACCTAAAAATCGGTTCGATTTTGAATCGATTTTTTGGTTAATCTAAATTTCGGTTAACCATACTCATTCCAATAAAATTCCATTACTTTTAAAGATTTAGTTATAAAAAAATTAAATATAATTAATTATAATTTTATTTATATATTGCATGATTTAAAATTTAATATGATTTATTTGTGTCAAAATATAATTTATTTTATCTATTTTTTATACTTAAAGCTAATTATAATTCTATTAGTCCTTACTTATTTGGCATAGAAACAGAGAAATTTAGAATTGTTGAAAGGAAATATAGATTTAAACGGTTTTTTATGCTATAGAATAAATAAACATAATAAATTGGATGGGTTACATTTTCATAAAGCTATTGATAATTTTATTAAACCAAAACTAATAATTTAATAGGCCATATAAATATCTTAATTCACCAACAATATTCATTGACAACTTGGTTAATAATATTTTTTTTATTATTACTAAATTCTATATAGAAAATATTCTTAATTGAATGGATATATCATAATTAAACCTGGGATCGTTTGATAAACTCATGAGCTTTTCGAAGAGTAGAGTCATATACATTACTGAGATTACTTGCTATAATTGCTTGAGTACAAATCGCAAAATCCCATAGCTGGCTCCCCATAATCTTGTTATTATTACAAATATCATACATTATTATTACAACCAAAATATTAGACATCTTCATTTCGGATGAGCTCCATTGTTCTTTGTATAGCTTTCTTTATTAGCTTTGAAAATGGCCAAAGCTCAATTCATTAATGATTTTATTATTATTATTATTATTATTATTATTATTATTATTATTATTTAATTTTCATGCTTTTATTTCAATAATCTATTAATAATTCTACATTTTTTCATGTTTTAAATTTGTAGATGTCTCAATCACATGGAGATAATGCCTCAGCAACACAATTTTATAAAATGCATGCTCCACCTGAGCAATAAAGCAATATGTGTGAGGTGACAAACGCTTTTATAACAGGTCTAAACAAAAGAAAGGCAGCCCCACCAAGATCTATTGTTTGAGAATATTTCACGCAAATATGTGATGTTAATGGCATCAGAAAATGCCAGTGTAAACATTATGCCAAAGAATTTTATTGTGATCTTAGAAAGCATGACACTACTACACTTAAAAATTATATCAATAATTGTAAAATGCACCCACATAGTATAAAAATAAGACAAATACAATCTTCTTTACAACCAACTTCTTCTGTTGATTGCAGCTCTACTGGGCCACTAACTAATTGAAAATTTGATCAAGAGTACAGTAGAAAGTGTATTGCTTTGATAATTATACTTAATGAACTTCCTTTTAGTTTTGTTGAGGGAGAAAGATTTAGAAAATTTGTTGCTAGTTTGTGTCCCTAATTCAAAATGCCATCTAGATCAGCTGTGACACATGATATTAATTAGTTGTATATTGATGAGAAAAAAATTGAGAGCATTTATTAAAGAGCATTCTCATTATGTCTGTATAACCATCGATACATGGACTTCCATACAGAATATCAATTATATGTGTGTGATAGTTTATTTCATTGACAATGATTGGAAGTTGCAAAAAAATCATGAATTTTTGTACAGTTAGTAGTCATAAAGGTGAGATACTTGCATAGGATCTTGAAAGGTATTTGAAGGAGTGAAAAATTTATAATAGAGTATTTTGCATTACAACAGATAATGCAACAACAAATGATAAGATGGTTGAAACTTTAAAAAATAAGTTTGTAGCAAAAGAGATTGCTATTTCAAAGGGAAAATACATTCATGTGAGACGTATTGCTCACATAGTTAATATTATCATCCAAGAAGGATTGAAAGATGTTTAACTTTCTGTCAAAAGGGTTAGAAATGCTTGTAAATATGTTAGATCATCACCTGTTAGATTAAAGAAATTTAAAGAATATTGTGTGGCTAAGGGAGTTCAATGTTCAAAATCATTGTGTTTAGATGTGTGCACTTGATGGAACTCCACGTATTTAATGTTAAGCACTGCATATGAATATCCAAAAGATTTTTGAATATTTTGAGACTGTAGATCCATACTTTAAAATTGAATTGGATGTATGGCTACAGAAGGAATGTAATAGTAATTTAGGTGGTGTGCCTAGTTATGTTGATTGGAAGATTGTATAGAGAATTTCAACTATGTTGAAACAATTTTATGTAGTTACTTTGCGCATTTCTGGTTCATTTTATATCACATCTAACACATACTATACTGAAATTAGTGATTTACATGCTAAATTATGTGATTGAAAAAGTAGCAGTGATGTTGAATTGAAAGAAATGGGACAGAACATGCAAATTAAATTTGACAAGTATTGGGAAGACTATGATAAAATGAATAAATAATTTACATCGCTTCTGTCTTGGATCCTAGGGAAAATTTTGAGTATATGGAAGATGTTTTTGTTATGATTTTATGGAGATGGGGGGGGGGAAGTATTTATTCGATGGTGTAAAAATTGTCATGTACGAGTTGTTTAAGGAATATAAGAAAAAACTGCAACCTGATTGTAACCAATAAGTTGAAATTCGAACAAGCTCAATTTTAACTAAATCCGATATTGGGAAAAGAGAAATTTTAAAACAAAGAATCAAGCGTGCAAGGGTAAAAAGTGATGTTACAGGGGATAGAAAAAGTGAGTTGGATTTGTATTTAAATGAAGCAGTGTACGAAGATGATAAGGGAGAATTTGACTTGTTAAAGTGGTGGAAGTTGAATTCAGAGCGATTTCCTATTCTTTCTCACATGGCTATAGATATTCTAGAAGTCTTAGTTTCTACAGTAGCTTCGGAGTTA
>JBBPFJ010000705.1:0-58590 GCA_037975025.1 Excoecaria agallocha | reverse complement strand
TGGAGGGACCATACCACTAAGGTATGATATTCTACTCCAGTATCATATCAGAGTGAGCTGGCTAATATCAGTCCCATAATATCAGTCTCATACGATTATAATTACAATACCCATATCAGATACAATAACAGAATCAGAGATCTGTGGGGTAGTACAGTACCCCTATGGCTAGCCACACTATTTTAAAGCCTTGGTTACCCGACTGAACACTAAGGGCAGTACATTCATGATATTTTTATATCTCAATTATTCTTATCACAATATTATAATCACTTTTTAGCATAATTTGTTCTTATATAAATTTGTTACTTAGTACATCTTCGTATAATTGTATTTCATACCATAAAATGTAATTAAGCATACCATTCCACATATAATTCCATTCGGCCACAAAGGAAAATTCAACTTCTAAATTCTTCATTCCTTAAATTTCAAGCCACACATGTTTTAATATTTATCTCATAACATAATACAAAGAATTACATCAAATTCATGTAATTATCCCTTAGTTACCACACTTTCCTTAATTATGTAACTATTATATAATTAGTATAAATTCTCATATTTAAGTTTTGTCATCATAATTTTATTCTCCACATCTTTAATTAGTTATTTATCATTAAATACCTAATTTTATATTTTTCTACATTAAGGCATCCTAAGGTACCATATTTGGCCACATGACTTCCATCTCTTTTTATTTTAATTTCTTCACTTAATTAAGTTTCTAACAACTTATTATAGCATTATATCATATTATCTTAAATTATTTCACACTTACATATAATTAAACATAGTTACATAATAGAAAATTTAGGGAATTTCAATTAAAATAGTGAAATTAAATGTAATAAATATCCACTAACCTCACTATAGCTTGTTTGGCACCTAGATCTCCTTCTCCTTGCCCTTTTCCTCTTTTCCTTCCTTGTTTTCCTTTCTTTCCCCTTAATGGCCAAAAATTCAAAGAATTTAAACCCCATATTAGCTCATCAATTTAAGTAATATAAAATCACTAATACACTCTCCTAGTCCTATACTACATGCTATTAAAATTTCCCTTTTAATTTCTACTCAAATCTCATAAAACCCTAAATTTTTATCTTAGAGTTTTTACCTTAATCACTTGATCTCTTGGCCTTTCCTTATTGCAAGCCCTAATTAGAGTGAAAGAAGATTAATTTTTGAGTATAAGAATAAAATTTGGGGGCTGAAATCAAGAGAGAGAAAGCTTAGTTAAAGAAAGAAATAGAGAAAGGTAAAAGAAAATGGTGTCTCGGTTAGGCTGGAAAAAGGAGAGAAAAACGATGGGCTATTGAAGTGAATTCCAGATATTTTGCTGCTTATATAGGGTACTTTAATCATGCAAAAGGAAGGACAAAGATTTATTGTGTAATTATTGAATCCAATGGCTTTAATTTTTGTCACATGTCACTCATATAGGCACTTAGGCTTATCCTACTTACTTGATCTCATACCCACTTGATTAAAGCCATAAATTAACCCTTCCCACGAAATTTCATGGTCAAATTCTCTAATTTGACCCATCGATTAACCCGATTTAGATTTTTTACTCAGAAATATGAATTTTCGATTTCGATGTCGTATTGTCCTAAAATTTTTTCTTGAGTGCCATTATATATTATAAAATATGTGGTAAAAATTTCAACTCATTCCAACATCGTTTTGATATACTTTTAGCTTAGATAGCCTGTGCGATCAATCCGAAACCTGAATTTTCAAAATTACCAGAATTATCATTTTTTAGTTCCCCTGATTTCATTACACTATTTATAATATATATATATATATATATAATTTGAAGTCAATCGGATATCTCTAAGGTCTCCAAATAGTCAGTCAAAGTCTTAATCAAATCTACATCGAATAGTGAAATTTTTCATTTTTTGCTCTTTTGAAAGTCTATTTGACCTCAATTTCCACCTAAATTGTATCATTTAACTCTAATTAACATGTATTTCCATATTTTATGTTAAAATCATACTACCCACCAAGTCATCCCTCATCGTGTTTTCTGGATTGGCACGTTTAACGAGGCATTCATTTCAAAATTTTTAGTCCTAGTCAACCCCAATTAATTCAAATTTTGATCGAGGATAACTATTCATATTTTACAACATGTTATGCAATGCAAATGAAAAATTTGGGGACGTTACAGTACTCTCCCTCTAAATAAAATTTCGTCCTCGAAATTTACCTGAACCGAATATATAGGGGTATTGTTGTCTCATAGTCTCTTCAGGCTGGCTTCTTCCACATTGTGACATATCCAAAGTACCTTGACTAACGAAATCATTTTGCTTCAGAGTTGTCTGGTTTCCCGTGCCAAAATTCTCACTGGTTCTTCATCATATGACAGATCAGGTCTTAACTGTATATCGTCTGATGTGATAACATGAGAAGGATCTAAGCGATATCTCCTTAGCATAGAAACATGAAATACATCATGGATCCTCTCCAGTTCAGAAGGTAGTTTCAACCTGTATGCTACTGGTCCCACCACTGTATTATCTCGTATGGTTTGATGAATCTGGGACTCAGTTTACCTTTCTTACCAAATCGAAAAACCTTTCGCCATGATGAAAACTTCAGAAATACCTTATCCCTTACATTGAATTCTATGTCCTTTCCCTTTAAATCTGCATAGGACTTTTTTCGATCTATCGCTGCTTTCAAATTATCTTTAATCAATTTCACCTTTTTTTCTGTTTCTTTTATCAAATCAGGTCCCACTAACTTGCCTTCGCTCAACTTTGTCCAACACAAGGGTGTTCTGCATTTTCTCCCATATAATGCTTCATATGGTGCCATCTTGATGCTGGACTGATAACTGTTGTTATAAGCAAACTCGGCTAATGGAAGATATTTCTCCCAGATGCCTCCAAATTCAAGTATATAACACCGCAACATATCTTCTAATACTTGTATTACCTGCTCAGATTGACCATCCGTCTGTGGATGAAAAGTTGTACTATAGTCCAGACGGGTTCCCAATGCTTTTTGAAGTTTCTGCCAAAATCAAGAAATGAACCGTGGGTCCCTATCAGAAATTATAGATACGGGAACACCATGAAGCCTTACAATCTCATTCACATAAATCTCCATAAATTTGGATAGGGAGAAATCCGATCTCACTGGAAGAAAATGAGCTGATTTGGTCATTCTTTCTATAATCACCCAAATGGAATCAAGTTGTTTCCTTGTCAGTGGTAAACCAGATACAAAATCCATAGTGATTTGTTCCCATTTCCACTGTGGTATAATGATAGGATGTAATAACCCTCAAGATACCTGGTGTTCAGCCTTGACTTGTTGACAGATCAAACATTTTGTCACAAAATTCGCAATTTCCTTCTTCATACCCGACCACCAGTATAATTTCTTTAAGTCTTGGTACATTTTGTTGCTGCCGGAATGCATAGCATAAGGACTGTTGTGAGCTTCTATCAGAATATTTTTCTTCAAATCTGCATCATTGGGTACACATATTCTACCTTTGTAATACAAATAGCCATCATGACTCAAGGAGAATTCCATACTCTTATCCGCTTGCACCTGGGGATGTGAAATTATAGAAGCCAATTTATCATCCCATCTTTAAGTAGCCTTAACTTGTTGAAGCCAGTCCGGTCTCAGTTGCATTTTAGCCACAAGTGCTCCATCTTGTGTCATATTTAAATTCACTTTCATAGCTCGTAGGGCCATCAAATGTTTCCTGCTAAGTGCATCAGCTACCATGTTTGCTTTTCCTAGATGATATTCTATTAAGCAATCGTAATCTTTGATCAACTCTAACCATCGCCTTTGTCGCAAATTAAGTTCTTTCTGTGTAGGCAAATACTTTAAACTTTTATGATCAGTATAGATGAAACATTTCTCCCCGTACAAGTAATGTCTCCATATCTTCAGGGTGAACACAGTAGCTAGTAGTTCCAAATCATGTGTGGGATAGTTTTTTTCATGAGATTTTAATTATCTAGAAGCATATGCCACTACTTTTCCTTCTTGCATCAACACGCACCCTAACCCATTCCTAGAAGCATCACTATAGATAGTGTAAGGTTTACCTTAAATAGGTTGAGTGAGAACAGGAGCTTCGGTCAATATATTTTTTAGCTTTTCAAAACTGTGCTGGCACTATTCTTTTAGGTAGGAAGATCGATTCATCTTGGAGAATCTAGACCTCATTGACAGAAATGCAAGTGCATACTTCCATAATTTTTCTGCAAATGAGTGGTTGATTCAACATCTCGAATTACTATCTGCAG
Source organism: Excoecaria agallocha (assembly GCA_037975025.1). Lineage (NCBI taxonomy): Eukaryota > Viridiplantae > Streptophyta > Magnoliopsida > Malpighiales > Euphorbiaceae > Excoecaria > Excoecaria agallocha. The sequence goes on along the minus strand of JBBPFJ010000705.1, from coordinate 54,301 downwards.
TTGTTCTCCCTTCCACCACACTTGCCATGACATTTCTCAAGCTTGGAGCTTCTGCCTCCGGTCAGTTGCAATATTGAAACTGCCGGCCTTCATGTTTTTTCGTATAACATTTTTGACAAACCTTTTTCTATTTGATGTCAGGATTTATCGGCATGAAGCTATCTTATGGACTTTCACTGAACGTATTCGTTGTCAATATGATTCAGTTCCAGTGCTTGTTGTCAAATCCAATTATTTTTGTGGAAAGGCTTGAGCAGTACATGCATATTCTGTAACACCCTAATTCCTTAACCATGGATAATCATCAATCATCATCATACCTAATAGAGATTAGGCATAAATAATAATAATTATAGAACAGGCCATAATTACATGCCACAATAAGATGATTAAGCTAATAAATAAATAATTATAACATAAATGGCCTTCAAGAATCCTTAAATCCTCAAGCCAACTGCATCCTGCCCGATCCTTAGAAGCTTAACTTGAAACCTACACGGATAAACGAACTCGTGCTAAGCTATAAAACTTATTGGGGAATAAAACTCTATAGATAACTTCTTTACACGATTCATCATATCATATACAAATTTCTATATAATACAAAATAACATTTGAGTCTATTGCATTGATCATATCACAATGGACATCTTAGGGAAGTCCTCAACTTAATAATAAAACCATGATTACTAATGTCTAGCGCATTCTGCAAATTATCTTATTACAAAACTTGTCAAATTACTATCATAAGTTTACTTCATTTCTTTCGTTAAGCTAGCTTGATTTATACCCTTCTTAATGCTTACTACTTCAGAATTCATGCATCCAGATTGTTGGTAGTACAAGACTTTACTTAATGCCTTAATCATATAGTTACATAATTCATGCATTCGACATTAAAACCATGCACACATAAGGTTTTATGCCATGTAACAAACATAGAGTTATTGTTAGACATGATTTCTTCATACATCTTTATACAATTCTCATTCCAGGTTCATACACACTTATTCCTTAATGGTATCACATCATTGTAATTTAAGACATCATACCACATCATAGTATATCATGGTTTGCACTTGGGTTTATATTAGAATCATACATATGCATATACATGTGAAACGTTCATATACATACTAACAGGTTTGCATGCCAATTCAGCGAACATGTGCCACATATCATGATTAACAGACCAAGTCCCCATATCATATGCAACATACTATAATTTCCATATACATGAAGATCATTATGTATACTATAGTTCATATAACTTTTACTATAATACTGTAAGCTTGTGGCTCAAATGGCCCAAATATTCACCGTGGAGCCCATTGGTGAGTCTAGCTCATAACGACACTCACACGAGAACCTTCTTCATAATAAATGTGAGATATCATAGTCAAGTAACACATAATATGGCATTTCATTTCATAGAAATAGTTTATAATCAACAAGAATTAGGATATAACACCATAATAGGCCATTCATCATGCTTACCTTACATGAATGAAGCAATTAATACATGTTTTACTTTATCTTGTGTACATTTTATCATCTTTAATAGCCTGCCTAAGTACTAGTTCGAAAGATGGATAACAGGAGCAATACATACCCGAAGGTATCAAACTATGGATATCCGAAGATATCAAACAATAGACCCAAACGGGGTCAAGCAATGGTTCCAACAAGGAACAAACTATAGACCCAAACGGGGTCAAATGATGGTTCCATTAAGGAACAAGACCCAAACGGGGCCAACATATATAGCAGCTGCGACTGTATCCCTCTAGGCAGGCCTATCTAATCCACAACTGAACTAAGACCCGCAGGCTTAACTTCTAAGACATCTTTAATTTAACATGTCCTTCTTTACTTAGCATATCATTTGGCTTAAAGTCACTTTCATAAAAGAAGGCATACCATTATTATCATATATCAATGTTGAGCTTTAGGCTCTATTAGATAAAGATGAAAGTCATGTCATCACATAGTTGCATGAACATCATTCATACATATTGCAGTGGATTACATGATAATTCAAACACAATAGAATATTCCTTTCATCGATCCATCTCATCATTCTTGATATTACGTGTGAAGCCAAAGACGCGATTATGGGAGTATAGTTTTTGTAACTAAAAATCTTCATAGTATTATATGCATGTCCATATATATATATGTGAGCATATAAGGCAACTTGAATCATAGCAGTACATACCCTATAGGTATTCATATCAGATCACATAAGGAGTCAAACCACTCATCATAGCATGGTAGCATTAATGATAAAACATTGAATTACATAACTCATTGATAATTCTCAATGACGTACCTTATTGCAATTTGTCGTGAGCCTCCTTCACATACTATCATAACTCACATCAAAACATAATTATTTAAAGCAATACTCATGCATTTATGATCCAAATAGTAATAATATGCACAAGTTCTCTTATAACTTAAGGGTCAATACTTGTTCATGATTAGTCCCTTGATTCACTTCAATGGTCCATCAGATTATGGACGACAAGTTATACAACTTAACATAAACATATGTATATTTATATACTTCAATCATCTTACTTGTTCTTTTCATCTTGTAACATTTTATACTTAGGTAAGTTATGGGTGAGTATATCATCTTAGTCGTTAGCACACTACTGACAGGAATGCGTTAAACATAATATAGTATAGGCATGAGCAAATAGGCGAGTAGGTTTTTGTACATCAACGCTAATCAATAATTCTTCTTATGACCTTGTGGGCATTCCAGCTTCTTTGGTTTCATGATTAAACATACATTATGATGTACCATTTCTTTGAACTTGAGCATGCAACCTGACGACTATACTCTTATTATCACTAGATTATATCATAGTATTCTCATGTTATTGTAGAGGAATATCAACATGCAGTATTTTTAGGCAAAGTCAATTCACATGTGTATCATCATTATAATACCATTAAATACAAGTAAACATTTTCATGTATTCTAATGTTAGTGTTCATTTACTAACTTTATTCTCATATATCATTTCATTTAATCATGTTTAGTGTCACGAGTAATCTTTATTTTATGCTTAAAATGCTTTAAAATTTCTTAAAAAGGGTTTAGACCAACTTTAGTGACACTAAAGGGCTTAAAAATTATGTTTAGGTGAAGTAGGAAAGTTTCACGAGTTGTGAGGGGTGTCACTACTCGTGAAAGGGAGCAAACTTCACGACTCGTGCACTTGTTCACGAGTCACACATGTCACGAGTCATGACAGGAGTCACGAGTTGTGAACAGTTATAGACAGTTTTCTGAGTTTGACTTGTAAGCGGTTTTTCACATACTAAAAGGCATTTTTGGTGAAAATAGTCTCTACAAACTTGTTCCATTATGTTTCTAGTTTCTAAAACATCAAAAATCATCTTGATATCATTTCTATATTTTCAGATATTTACAAAACACTGAGGTCTGCTCCTAGTGACTGGGCAATAAACTGTTCCAGGATTCAGATATTTATATAATGTGTAATATAACACATGTTCTTTCTTGCATTTTGCTGATTTATCTTTTTCTTTTGTTCTTTAATATTTGGTTTTAATGAACTGTAGAAAATTAGGATCGGCAAGACAGTGGATCTCAAGAAAGGAGAAGTCAAAAAAGGTTTGAATGTTGTGTATTTTGCTTATTTCTAAGATAATTTTCTTTTTAGGTGGTGCTTGGAATTTGAAATATTATTGCAGTATATTGGATATTGGCAGGCAAAATCCACCTTCAGCTACTCTAAAAAGCTTGCTTCTTTTCTCTCTCTTTCTCTTTGTCAAAAGCTGATAACCAAAGACTTTCCTTTGCCACTTGTTTCTATCTTTACATAAACATCAATTTTTTCCCAGTCTTCGTACTGGGTTTTTTTTTTTTTTTTTCATAACCAGTAGAACCTCAAGCTCTTTGTTTTATTTTAATTTTTTTTGTGTTTAAAGATTATATTTTTATTGTGTGTTTAAGTTAAAATCATTGGAAAATGGTGCACTACCATTGCTAGCATCAGTGGAGAAAAGGTGAATATCATCACAATTCTGAAGAAGATGAGGCTTTTTCTTTGGTTTGTGCTAATTCTAGCTATTACAAGATGAAACGGCCTAAGCTTTTTTATCTTCTTCTCCTTTCTCTTCTCTCATTTGGCCTTATTTAGTCTCCTCATTTCTTTTGGTCTTCCTCCTCTTTTTTCTCTCTTTTATGCAAGTTCATTTCTCTCCTGAGTTTTCCTTATTATTTGTTTGCTTAATCGTATTTTTGTCTTGATGATTGTTTATTGTCTCTGCAGATTCATTTGTTGTAGAAAATGATAAGGTTGTTGCTGATATGGATGGAAATGCTGGGGTTTATGAGGAGATATATTGGCTTTTTACTTTCTTGATTATTACATCTTCTTGCTGATGATTAGCAAAAGTTTGATAGAGTTCGTGATTCTGGCATTTGCAGGGTTTTCTGCAATCAAATGAAGTTCATATTTTCAGGTATGCAAGGACTAAGATTTCTGATGAAGAGCTCATAAATCATCTTCGTGGGTAAGATTCTGTGCCTTTGCATTTTTTTCCATGAGTTTTTTTTTGCCAGCTCATAGTGTGGAATTGAGTGAAATGGGAGTGTTTAAATCAACACTGCACATACTTTAAAGATATTCCTTAGTTAAAAAGCCCCACCATTATTTTATCACCAACCTTTCTTTTGGTTTATATTATTTTATGCTATAACACCCACCATTATTTAATTTAATTGAACTCTTAGTATTCTATATTCTTTTTATGTAATCTTTGTAGCTTGTAATACTTAGCACCTAATTTATTATCTTTGTTAAGAGCAGGAGTGAGGTAGATATTACAACATATATTATGTTTACCTTTGGCCAAATGCTTCTTATTTCCTACAAACACCAAAATTTATCCTATGCAGTGTAATTTTTGTGAAATTCAATATTTTTAGATTAGGTAAGATGATATATATACATACATTCATGAATAGTACAATAAGGTAAGATGATATTATATATCTTATTTTACTATTCATGAATATTTCAACAATAATTTAATTTTCTTATATAATGTAGTCTGATGCTGCAGCTTGAAGGCAAGGCAACTTCTCGTGCAATTCATATGGCAGCTTTTGTGAACACACCTCTCTATATTGTTCATATGATGAGCATTGATGCAATGGAAGAAATATCTAAAGCTTGAAAGTCAGGTTTGCATTCTTGACATATTACAATTTGATTTGATGAGGTGCTTTGAATTAGTTTTGGTAGTTGATTTAATGTGGTGGGTTGAATTAGTTGTGGTAGTTGATCTGATGTTGTGGTTAAAACTATTGGTGGCAGCAAATTGCATTATCAATTTATTTGATATGGATGGTACATAAGTCTAATGGAAAGAATAAATCATCTTATATACCAAGTGGAAAAGAAATTGCCAGATTCTTATTTCATATTGCCAGAAGCTTGTATCCCTTGTCGTGTGGGGAAAATGCTTTTTGCACGGCAAGGAAAGAAATTTGATTATGATCTAAAGCTTAAATGACTTACTGTGCTTACACTTGGCTAAAATAAACAAAGTATCTTTCCTTAGGTTTTTGCAATTTATTGTTATGTTTATCTCATTTGTTATTTACCTGGCTAGAAGTTATCATCTAGGGGCTTGACCAGAAACTTTGACCAAGAATTTAATGACAAACGTGAGTTATAATTGCCAGTAGCTAACAGCAAAATAAAAAAGAAAGTAAAGACGTAGAATAGCCTAGTTTTGAAAATTTAATCTGTAATAAGTGGAGTCAAAAAGGTATTGGGGCTGTAACTGTAAATCTGTCTTTCTTTATTCTGAACAAGCAAATCTGATTGAATGATTGGAACTTCTTTATTCGGGGCTGTTAATGGTACATTTTAGGGGCTGTTAATGGTACAGCTCCTGCTTATGTATTGAGCAGAGGCATTGGTTGGCAGGTCAGCTGGTTTAACATTACTGTCATCACTTTTTAGATTGACTCTTTTTTTCCCCTTCATTATCCTGGTCTCCTACTAAAAGATTAGTGCACAAGAATAACAAATATTTAACTCCTTATAGGTTGAAATGCAGGAATAAAAAAAGGAATGCCATTCATTAATTTTATTTATGGTAATCAATATAATATTCTCGAAATATGCTTAGTAACATTTAGAAAAGGCACAATGATTGCCAACCCTTTTTCTGCAGCAAGACTTGCACAATCATCATAACTAGCTCCAAATCTAAACTCCAAAACTGTAGCCCCCTTCACATTTAAAATGCAACTACCATCTCTTTTTCTTTTCATAAAAACCAACTCATCTCAAGCCTTATCCAAAACAATATATTATTTTAATATAGTATGCAAAATACTAAAATATATTAATGCACATTCTATATATTTGTTTATATTCCAAATTGTTAAATTTAGTCGAAACCTTTTGGAACTTATACTGTCAATTGATTAAGTTAATATAAAAATGAAAAGTTCATGTACGTATTGATAAATTAATTCAATTGATAAAGAAATAAAAGCTCATAAAAAAAGAATTTTTAATCACTAGAAAGTGATAATAACTGTGATGAAGAAAAAGGTAGTCAAAGATTTATACATGAATACAAGAGGAATTAATGGAGGATTGAAGGGACTATTTCTACTTACTCATGCAGCTACTAAAGAAGAAGAACAAGACAGAATAGTTTCACTTCCTGGCCAACCAAAAGTTTCCTTCCAACAATTTTCTGGGTATGTTACTGTTGAGAAAAAAGCAGGGAGAGCTTTCTTTTACTGGCTTAATGAGGGTTCGAATAACCCTTTATCTAAACCTTTGGTTGTTTGGCTCAATGGAGGTAAACCTCTTTTCCTTTCTTTTATTTCTGTAATTTGTTTCAAATGGTAATTATGAAAAATTGAAGTTATGTTGCTAGTGTTATATTGGGGATTGAAATGATTTAATTATTATGGAATTTTTGTTTGTTTAGAGGTACAGTCAGTATGAATACAATGCTGTGTGTTTGTTTCTCATTTATGTCTTTAAACAAGACCATGACTTGTTTGTTGCCGACATGGCAATGAATGAACTTCGCTTCTCTGTATGTTGTTGGAAGCTTGAACTTGAAAAATAAACTCGTCTTCTATCGGGTAAATAGAAAAATAAACTGTAAATTTGTTAATGTTGGATGAACAATTAAATTATAAACTATGAATTATCAAGGAACAGGGACTGTTACCTAGTTTCCAGAAGTATTTAGCAAAATTGTTCAAGTTGTTTTTGTGGAATTGAATATTGTCTTGTTGTATCTTGTTTTTGATTTGTGGTTAGCGCCTATTTTTTCTATTTCACTTCAATTTAGTATTTTATTTTGCTTCTTTATTTGGTCTTCAAAATTAATTGTAATCACATTAGGGGTTGCATTTCCGTTACAAGTGCTGTCAAGAATGAGAGAGAGAGAGAAAAAATTTGTGTTTCACTTCAATTTAGTATTTTATTTTGCTTCTTTATTTGGTCTGGTTAGTCACACTTTCCCTATATTTTCTTCCTTCTGTAGCCTTCTTATCTGCATAATTTGTTTTTTCTTTTTAAATAAACCTTGTCTATTCTTTTTAAATAAAATTATAAAATTTATAATGTCCGATTTTTATATTATTCTTGTAACTTAATATAACTAAGCTTCATTTATATATATATATATATACACCATAAGTTAGAAAATTACCAAATGTACATTATTCTTCACATCAAAAGTTTTTAAAATTAAAATTGTATGCTTCATATTATAGATGTTTTAATCAATTCAATTAATTATGTATTGTTGAGTTTCAAACCTAATTAATTGCACTATAAATATAATTAAATAAATTAATTCGAAACATTTACATTTTTTTATAATGTTGGCCATCACAACATGATTTCCATTGCAAAATTTAGCATCACCTTGCACTCTCGAATAGCATTGTCGATGACGCCACTCCTAATAATCGGCGGGAAAAACAACCACATGGCTGTAGCCACCACAAACCCAACCGTTAAGGGCCCCGAAACCGACCAATGCACCCGCCATCTTCCACCTAACACCGACTTCAATTTAAACTCCACAACCACACAGGCCCCGTGTAAAATGAAGAAGCACGTGACTTCCCACGTGGGTGTCGCACGTGTGAGATGGTAGAACAAAAGCTCGTGCATGAGCCCGGACACTAGAAAAGTCGCGAAAACACCCACCGGTGGAGCCCACTTTCCTGAGTGGTTAATTAAACGGGAGGATCTCACTGGTTTGTATACAGTGTAACGCAGTAAGTTCGTTATTGCGAGGTTCCACCTTCTCCCCCAGAAATCTTGCAATGATGTCGAAAAGTAAGGATGATTCGATGGTGGTTCTAGCTCCAAATTTAAAATGGCATAAACCAAGGCATTTGCAACGCCAAAAACAATATCCACAACTAAATACACCATTAAACAGTACATAACCAGAACAATTCTCTGGTCCACGCGATCTTTATAGCCATTAGCGTTGACCAAAAGGCCAAAAAGCAAAACTTTGAGGGGCCAAATTAGAGATGAAATGGCAGGAAATTTTGGATTTTGAGGAGATGGGTAGTCATGAGTTTGGATAATTTTGACAGGGAGGAGAGCAATGGAGATGAATTGAAGAAGGGAGTGATTCGAAGAAAGTGGGGGATGATGAAAAACAAAGAGGAGGAGCTTGAAATTGGCTAACCAGGAGATGAACACAGAAGCTATGGCGATTGGAAAAAGGTAAGAGAAGAAGAAAGGGATGATGGTGAAGAGGAAGATAACGGGGAGGAGAGAGAGAAGCCTGAATATGGGTTTTGGGATTGATGATGATATGAAATAGCAATAGCAAAGAGATGCAAAGCTTGAGAGGCTTACCCTGATCATGTTGTTAAGTTGTTCCTCCATTTTTCTGCTTTGTATTTCTTTTTTCTTAAAATGGGTAGTGATTTTTATAAGCAGGAAAAGTACCTGCAACTGGAACTCCACCCAGAGTTTGAAATATGCCTCAGTCCCGACGACAATTTGTCAATTGCCTAAAAAACCTGCCGACCCTTAATTTACTTCAACTTTTTAATATATTTATCTTAAATATTTATTATAAATATTAAATAACTTAAAAATATTATTTTATAATTAATATTTGATGATAAATATATTTTATAAAATATTTTTTAATATTTTATATAATTATATTTTTATAATATTTATAAAAAGTTTTAAAATTAATATTATTTAAAAAAATAAAAAATTAGATTGAATCGTATCAAATCGATCGAATCAAAAATTCTTTGTCTCTCGATTTTTTATATGATCCGATTTTAATAACATTAATTTCAAACCCACGCCTCAGACATTCAGACTAAGTTTAAGCGAGCTTCTTTTTATATATTTTATTTATATTTTCCCAAGCTTGGGCCAAGAACAAATGCATTTATAGAATTAATTTTTTTTAATCTGAATTTTAACATATATTTTAATAAAAAATACTTAAAAATTTATTTCGAACTACACTATTAACCTTTGATACAAATCTTTATTTTTAAATGTATATTTGTATATATTTGAGGCTACTTAATTAATGAAAAAAGTGAATTAAAAGAAGGGAGTTTTACAAAACTACCCTAAAAAAAAAATTCAACTAAAAATACCCCATCTTTTTTTTCCTTTCAACATTACCTTTTTTTAAATTTTCATTTTTAAAAATACCACTTTTTTAATTTAACACAAACTCTCCATCTCCCTTTTCTTCTTCTTCTAGCTTCTTTTGTCGGTGTGTGTCAACTTAACTAACGATATACGAAGAGCACTGAATCCGTAGATTTTGACGTCTTGTACGAGTAAATACACGCTAAAGACGACGCTTGGGCTAAACACAATTAACATTAAAATTTCGAGGTAATTGATATGAACTGAATCAAGAGAAGAGGGACAAAGTAGAATAACAGAGAGAATTAACAGAGAAGAGACCTCAAGAGAGCTTAGAGAATTTTCATTAATTGGAAAAACTGCCTCAGCATATATCTTGGCACCTCCTTATAATCCGGAATGGGCCATGCACACATTTTATTCTTTCCTTCCGTTACAAAACGCAAACAACAACAATCATTAATAGAAAGAACAGAAAATAACAGCAATATACTAATAACCATTACGCAGCGTTTTTCAATTCCCTCTTCAGTCCAAAGTGATGTCGTTTAGTTGGCATCAATACCTCCCCCTCCGATTTCCTTGTCCACAAGGAAAAAAGCTGGGAAACGAAGCTGGAGGTCCTGAGCATATTCCCATGTAGCCTCAGCTGGGGACGGACCTTGCCAGTGAACTAAGAATTGAGTAGCAGCCACATGGTGGCGTTTCACCATTCTCCGGTCTAATATAGCTTGAGGAGAGATGGGAGAATTGTTCAAGGCAGGAAAGGTGGGCGAAGCTTGTACTTGGGCATGAACTGGTTTCAAGAGAGAAACATGAAAGACATCATGGATTTGAGCTTCAGCAGGTAAATGCAGTTTGTAGGCGACTTTTCCAATTTTGTCTTGGATCTGAAAGGGACAAAAAAACTTTGGCTGAAATTTATGGTTGCCTTGATGTGCTAAAAGCTTCTTATAAGGCTGGAACTTGACGTAGACCCAGTCCCTAATATGGAACTGCCTATCACTCCTATGTTTGTCAGCCATGTGCTTCATTCTAAGTTGAGTTTTATGGAGATGGTGTTGTAATAGCTTGATGGTACTTTCCTTATCTTGGAGATAAGAGTCCACTGCTTCTATAAGAGAATCATGGGGAAAGTAAGGGACATGTATTGGTGGAGGATAGCCATAAATAGCCTCAAAGGGAGTCCTTCGAATGCTAGTGTGGTAAGAGGTGTTATACCAAAACTCAGCCAAGGGAAGCCATTGGCACCACGTGTAGGGAATGTCTCCAGCCATACAACGAAGATAAGCTTCCAAGCACCTATTCACCACCTCAGTCTGGCCATCCGTTTGAGGGTGATATGCAGTGCATAACTGTAGTTCCACCCCTTGCAATGTAAACAGTTCCTTCCAAAATTTGCTAACAAAGGTAGCTCCCCGGTCACTGGTGATGGTTTGTGGCATACCATGGAGTTTGTATATGTGCTCAAGGAAGACTTGTACAATTGTGTGAACCGAAAAGGGGTGAGTGAGTCCAACAAAGTGGGCATATTTAGTTAAGCGATCAACCACCACAAAAATAGCAGATTTTCCTTGTGATTTTGGAATACCCTCTATAAAATCCATGGTAATGTGGGTAAAAACACCTGCTGGCACTGGAAGAGGCTGCAGCAGGCCTGGGGTGGCGACATTTTCTAGTTTGTATTGCTGGAAAATGGAGCAACTTCGAACATAGTTCCTGACATCCTTCCATAACCCCTTCCAATAAACTATGGAAGCCAACTTCTTTGTTGTCACAGTGACACCAGAGTGTCCTCCTAAAGCAGAGTCATGATAAAGCCTTAACAACTTGGCTTTTAAGGCTGAAGCATTACCAACTACAAGCTTACCCTGGTTGGTGAGTTTCTGTTGCCCCCAAACATAACGAGGATGGGCAGCTGCATCTCTTTCCTTTGCTGCGATAATATTTCTTAAAGTAGGATCACTGGTCCACGTCTCCTCAATTTCGTTTAGTAACTCAGAGGGTAAGATGGTTGTCCTGCAATGGAACAACTCTGATTCAGGTAGACGTGACAAGGCATCAGCTGCAGCATTCTCCTTTCCCTTATTGTATATAATCTCATAATCAAACTGCATAAGTTTAGCTACCCATGCCTGCTGGGAGGGAGCGGTAATCCGTTGATCCAACAGATATTTTAAACTCTGATGATCCGTTTTGATGACAAAGTGTTGATTAGTAAGGTAAGGCTCCTATTTTTTGATAGCTAACAAAATTGCCAGCATCTCCTTTTCGTAAATGGAGAGAAGCTTATTACGTGGTGAAAGAGCCTTGCCAATGAAAGCAATTGGGTATCCTTGCTGCATAAGCACAACTCCAATTCCCAGCCCCTAAGCATCAGTTTCAATAAAAAATGGTTTGTTGGGAATGGGCATAGCCAAAACAGGTGCTGACACCATGGCTTGTTTAAGCTGCTCAAATGCAATTTGAGCTTCATGTCCCCATTGGAATGCACTTTTCTTTAAGAGTTCTGTTAATGGTTTGCCAATTTGTCCATAACCTTTAACAAACCTCCGATAATACCCCGTCAGTCCTAGGAACCCTCGTAGTTGCTTTATAGTTCTTGGAACTGGCCATTCATGGACTGCTTGAATTTTCCGTGGATCAATTTTTATCCCATCTGGTGTGATAATGTGCCCGAGATATTCCACTTGTGTACACCGGAACAAACATTTTCTCTCTTTAGCAAGAAGCTTGTTGGACTCCAATAATTCGAAGACCAGTTGAAGATGTTGCAGATGCTCCTGTTTTGATTTACTGTACACCAATATATCATCAAAAAAGACTAGCACAAACTTCCTCAAGTAAGGCCTAAAAATGGTGTTCATTAATTTTTGGAAGGTGGAAGGAGCATTGGTTAAACCAAAGGGCATAACCAAGAACTCATAATGCCCATCATGAGTCTTGAATGCAGTTTTCTCAACTGAATCGGGGTGCATCCTAATTTGCCAATAACCAGACCTCAAATCAATTTTAGAAAAAACTACTGCTCCTCCCAATTCATCCAAGAGTTCTTCAATAACGGGGATAGGATATTTATCTTTAACAGTAATAGCATTTAAGGCTCTATAATCAATACACATGCGCCAACTCCCATCCTTCTTCTTCACCAACACCACAGGACTAGCATATGGACTGATGCTGGTTCTTATCACCCCAGTCTCCAACATTTTCTTAGTCATTTTCTCCACAACATCTTTTTGGAGAGGCCCATGCCTATACGGTCGCATGTTAACTGGTTGAGCTCCTTCCTTCAAGAGGATTTGATGATCGTGAGTCCTTGTAGGTGGGAGACCTTCTGGTTCTTTGAAAAGGAACTTGTACTGTTCCAACAACTCCTTCAATTGATCCCAACCATCTCCTGTATTCTTAACATGCAACTCAAACAATGCTGCAAGTGGAGGCTCATGAACCTGCATAAGTAAATGAACCGAGGCTAGCTGATGATTTCTTGTTAACAATTTACTAAGCTGGCCTTTGTCAACAACTGTTAACCCTTTAGTTTGTTCTCCATGTAGCACCAACCGTCGACCATTAACCCAAAAAGTCATTCTCAAGTCACTAAAGTTCCACAAAATGTCCCCTAAGGTAGCCAGCCATTGTGTTCCTAGGATCAAGTCATAATTAGTGAGTGGTAAGGTATAAACATCACTCACAAAACGTTGGCCCTGCACTTTCCATTCAAAGGCCGAACATAGGGAAGGACATTACAAGTTTTGTCCATTGGCAACTGTCACTTTATACCCTTTACTGGCTGTAGTTTGCAATTAAACCTCCTAGCAGTTTTCTCACTCAAGAAATTATGGGTGCTTCTTGAGTCAACCAGTATAAACAATCTCTTGTTCTTGTGCATCCCTACCAGCCTCATGGTTTCAGATCTCGTGGATCCATGTAATGCTTGTAATGACAGCTGCATTAATTTAGGCTCATCAACTACAACCTCCTCCTTCGCCAATTGATCTTCTTCCTGCCCGTCTCCAGTATCAACATGCAATTGCAGTACAAAAGCTTGCCTGGTCTTGCATCGATGGCCAGGAGCAAACTTTTCATTACACCAAAAACAGAGACCCTTTGCTCATTTCTCATCAAATTCTTTATTGGTCATGTTTTTAGGGTTCCTTGCAGGTTGATAAGGTAGCTTAGGGATGTTGGGTGTGGACAATAGGCCTGTTTGATTTTGAGTTTTCTGGTAAGTTGTCGTATAAGGTGTTTGGCTGGGTTGGGCATAAAGGTTTTTGTAAAGATTGGGTGGAAGATTGAGTGAACCTGGTGTTTTGGTGTTTGGTTTGGGTTGGCCCTTGATGGCAGCCACTGTGAGTTCCTGCCTTAAGTTTCTTAAGTCTGCTAAAGGATCATCATAGGCATGTGCTCCAAATCTGGAACTCAAGGCTTTCACATAGTCCTCCTATGCTACTGGTACTGCTTCTCTAGCCTTGATGAAGCCTTGATGCCATTGGATGGCCTTTCCATCCAGATGAAGTGCTGCCATCTTCACCTAGTTGTCTTTATGAGTGCTATCTACTTCAAAGAAATATTGTGCCCTGAGAAGCCAATTTGTGAGCTTCTCACCATTAAATCGGGGAAATTCCAGCTTAGTAGTTTGTCCCCATAGGTGTCGGTTTTCTGTATCCTTCCTTGAAGGTTTTGCATCAATGGCTTCTGTACCCTTGTTCTTAGCCAATACTTCCGTGTTTTGCAGACTTAATCCTCCAATCAAACTCCTGATTTCCTCCATGGAATCCTTCAACAACTGCTGTTGTCGTTTTTCATATTCCTGTACCATTTGGGCAAGGTCTCGCCTGAGTTCTTGAGTTCTGGTATTATCCGCCATGGTTAGAGGATCGAGTCTCTGATACCAATTGGTATGAACTGAATGAAGAGAAGAGGGACAAAGTAGAATAACAGAGAGAATTAACAAAGAAGAGAGCTCAAGAGAGCTTAGAGAATTTTCATTAATTGGAAAAACTGCCTCAGCATACATCTTGGCACCTCCTTATAATCCGGAATGGGCCATGCACACATTTTATTCTTTCCTTCCGTTATGAAATGCAAACAACAACAACCATTAACAGAAAGAACAGAAAATAACAGCAATATACTAATAACCACTACGTAGCGTTTTGCAATTCTCTCTTCATTCCAAAGCGGTGTCGTTCAGTTGGCATCAGTAATTTATTTACTTATTAACATAAGAATGAAAATTAAAAATTGAAATTAACAGCAGTAGGAGCAACTGGGAGTCGGTGGCTGGGTTGGTGGAATTGGTATGGAGAGGCACTAATTCGCATTATGGTTGCAGAAAAAACAAAATTTTAACATTTTTCTTTGTCAATGACCTAAACTGTCCCTTTGATTACTACAAATTTAACATGACCAACCTTTGGTTTGTTGGGTAGTTGGTGAGAAGAAAGTGGGTCCATATTTTAATTATTTATTATTATTCATCTCTTAAAACCTGCTCAAATTTATACCTAGTGAGAAAATCATGTGCAAAATTATTTTTTTTATCCATAATTGTAATAACTTAGAAATATAATTCTCTATTCATATTTTTTTTTATTTTGGTTGAAATTTATTTTATTAATATTTTAGCCTCTAATTCTTACTAAACAAATTGGCCATAACTTAAAATTTGTTTAACCAACGTATTATTGTCCTAAACTCTAATTTTATTTTTATGTTTATATTAAAAAAAATTAGCTAATTAATAGTTAAGAAAATATAATTTTTAATACACTATCTTGAATCAGTTGTATAATCACACATTATCTTATAGCACTGTCCACATGAAGCTCCAGCATTGAACAAAGCAGTACTCAAGGCAACACTCCTTGTCCCATACCCTGTTGAATATAAGTTCTCATATCCACAAGCTCCACCTGTAACCGAAAACATCAAAACTTTTTAAAAACGAAGTGGACCGAAAAAGCAAAGAATTAGCTTTTGGTAGTATATACCAGTTCTGATAACTGTGATTAGATCTAGTTGAACTGGTTGAATCATGACTCGATCCGGTCGGATATATAAAAAGAATTATAAGAGAGGTGAATGAAGCATACCCATAGTTCCTGAAGCATCACTTCCTCCATAAAAGGTAGCATGAGCTTTAGTCCAGCCAGAAGGAGAAAAGGCGTAAGCTTTGATGGCTAAAAAGCAAAAGTGTAGCAGCAAGGCAAATACCAACCTCGCCATTTTCCAAGGATGAAGAAGGAGATAATTATTAATTAAAGGAAAGATTAATGAAGATGAAGGGGAAAGGGATCACTTACCTGTTTTATTTTGAAAGTATCATTACCTAAGCTAGGAGACTATCTAAAATACATGTTTTAAAGCTTTTCTGGGATGCAATTTGAATTAACCACATGATAAAATTGATTTTCTTATTTAATTATGGGAGAATTAATTAACTACATCTAAACTATCTTGGTTTTGGCATATCAACAACAATATTGAGTATTTTACATTATAGCCTAAAGATTAAAAAAATATAATCACAAAAAGATCAAACCTTTTTACTATATCTCACCTCAAAAAGAATTTCTAATTCCAATACCACACCTTGTCACTCTTACTTTTAATTAGCTTTATTGTGGGCATTTGATGGTATACCAAAAAATAGAACATATTTTCATTATACAATATGATATACCGGCTGGTATATATTTTTTTACCGCCTGGTATACCAAAAAATAAAACATATTTTTACTATGCAATATGGCATACCTGATATACCAAAAAATAGAAGATGTTTACATTCTGAAATTTGGTATACCGATTGGTATATCTGGTATACTGTTTGATATACAAAAAAACAGAATATGTTTGTACAATGCAATATGATATGCCGGCTGATATACCATCTGGTATACCTGATATACCAAAAAATATAACATATTTTCACTATGCAGTACGGTATACCGATTGGTATACCTGGTATACCGCTTATTATACCAAAAAATAAAATATATTTTTACTATGCAATATGGCATATCGGTGGTATACTAAAATCCGGAATACAATCTCAATTCTTGATTTTGGCATACAACCGGTATACCAAAATACATAATACAATCTCAATTCTAGATTTTGGTATACTAGTGGTATACCTAATATACTGGTGGTATACTGAAATCCAAAATAAAATTTCATTTTGATTATCATCCATGAAAAGTAAAAACAACAAATAAACCTTTACTCTCTAATTCCTGCATCATAATTTAGTTATTCAATTAAGAAATGAAACAATTCTGAGTTTAGGTATACCGATGGTATACCTGATATACCACCTGGTATACCGGTGATATACCAAAATCCAAAATTGAAATGAAATTTTGGATTTTGGTATACCACCGATATACCTGGTATATCGTTGGTATACCAAAATCCATAATACAATCTTAATTCTGGATTTTGGTATACCGCTGGTATACCTGGTATACCAAAATCAAGAATAAAATTTAATTTTGATTATCATTCATAAAAAGTAAAAACAACAAATAAACCTCCACTCTCTACCATATCTTTCATTCTATCACATCATTTTGATTTAAATATGAGGTTGACTACTACTTTAATTTAATGGTTTAAATAAATAGTTTCAATGTTGAACTTCAGATGGCTATGGATCAATAATACATCACATGTTTGATCTTTAATTGTATCTTAGATACCAGGCTAACAAATCACCAGTCAATCATCTATATAAGCAACCAGGGAAAAGCACAAAATTGTGCCTTAGATAAGAAAATACTGATAATTCATCGAATGTTTCATCTTTAATTGTATTTTAGAATACCCGGCTAATAAATCACTAGTCAATCATCAACATACGTAGTCCACTAGAAAAAAGCACAAAAATTACATCTTTAGATAATAAAATCTAGTAATTACTTCTGTGTTTCATCTTTAATTGGATCTTAGATACCAGGCTAATAAATCACCAATCAATCATCTATACAAGTAGTGCACTATGGAAAAGCACAAAAAGGAATTTAGTCCTTTTGAAGAAGCGATTCACCTATCACTTTATCATGTAGTCTTAAAAAGTGTAGTAAGAAATCAAGCTAATAATTTAATTGTAACTAGCCAAATAATAGCAAAACTTCCAACCTATTGTGCCACATTGTAATTTGAGGCTTCAATAGTAAAAGCAGCCAGTATGAAGAACCATAACCATTAATCTAAAGACCATCACAAAAAAATTGATGACATTGAAAATCTCCAATGTTTAACACTATCCAATAAACTGATTGCTAAACCTTCTCTACCAGTTTTATTTTTGAAAAGGATGTTCTCATTGTATGATATCCAAGTTACACATTTAAACTATATGCAAGAATAACAGTGTCTCATTACGAATATGAAATTACAATAAAGGTCAAGAAGTAAACTCATTCACAAATTTTAATCACAACATCAAACCAAGTTGTCAAATACAAGATGAAACTTACTGCTTCCCCACTAAAATTCATATATGACTAAGGTTTTGCCAGAAGTATAGGAACCTCTTTGATGCAGCCTGTACTAATGACGGGAAGAACAAAAAATAAACCATCAGGCACATTCCAAGAAAAAACGGGTCATAAAACAACAACTATAATTTCAAGATTATTAAACTAAACAACATATTCTAATAAGAGCCTTTGACTGAATTGTGTTCATTGCAACACCTTCAGCTTGAGCAATTTGATCAATCATTTCAAAACCAACCTGATAAGAGATAACGTACGTGTTTTTTTTAAATGAATAGTATGGCAGTAAAAAAATTAAAGCAAGAAGATGCAGCAATTACATTGTGCCTAGTGCCAATGAGAGAACATGTACAATCTCAGGAATCATAGTTCCCATGGTTATGAACTACTCATGGCTTCCAAGAGATTACAAAAGAAAAATAAGTTAACTAATTAACGTCAATTTTCCCAAAACTACCAAACTCAACCTTTGAGAAAAAGAAATGTTTCACATGGAAAAAGAGATTACAATAGAAAAATAAGTAATGAAACTTTATTTCACACGGAAAGAAAACATTTGACTTAAAAGGATAGGGATTTATAGAAAAAGGAACTCACCGATTAATGGAGACTGGTGAGGAAAAGGATGATGAGGAAGACGACGATAAGAAAGCAACCAATAACAAGGCTGATCGCAGATGAATCCAGGACGAAGATGACGATGATGAGGATGGTGATGAAGAATTTGACGGCGAAGATGGAGTGTGGCTTCGCCATAGAGCTCTCATTAACGGTTTCCTTTCAGTTAACATCTATTTTCGCATAAAAATTTCTAAAATCCAAATTATGATGTAAAGGAACTGATTTTGAATATTGGAGCCTGAGATTTGAAATTCGGATTCAATTATAAGAAAACTTTCTGTTTGATTTTAAATTGAAGAGAAAAGAGGAAGTATTGGGATACCGTCGAAATTCGCATACCCAAGCGTTGAGGCAAATAGTGATGGAGAGATTGAAGTGAGAATCGAACCATATGCCTTTGACGAAAATTGGATCGCTTGTGATTTCGAGCTTCAAGCAAGTATGCCTGACCACTTCTGATGGTGCTTTCATTTTTCCCAGTTCTCCAATTTTTGAGTGTAGCAGTGAAGTTATGAAATGGACGGTGGACAGAGATACAGAAGAGATGAAAAAGCGGCATTTTTAAAAATAAAAAATTAAAAAAATGTATTTTTAAACTTAAAAAAAGGATGGCTGCATTTTTAAAAGGTAGGGTAGAAAAAAGGGTAAACCGTGTAAATTCCTCTTAAAAGAAAATATGTGGATGAGGACTGAATGGGCCCTTGGCCTTTACGCTCCAATTCCAAAACGTCCACACGAAAAGGGCTTTGCAATAAGTTCAGACCCGAGAAGACTTAATAAGCTGAGATTTTATATCCAAGTCCAACAATTAATACAGGTGGGGGGGTTGGGCCAGAGGAATAGCCGACTCATGATCCATATCCAAAAAAGGCAATATATGCAGTTTGAAGGATTAAAACTTTAATTTTTTTCACTTAGTTATAATTTAATTTTTATTTTCAGCTCCAGATAAGTAATTTTTTTTTTTTAAATCCATTCGAAACATTTAAGAAATTAAATTTCACTTAGCATACTCGTCAAGCAAAATGATTTTAAATCATATCATAAATAGGTGAAATTTTATTGATTATAAATGGGGTGAATCAAATTGTATCACGATTAAATAGATCATTAATAAATGTGCACTGTATAAACAAGTAAAATTATGTAACCGTGTGTGTGCGCGTGTGTATATATATATATATTAAACAGTTTTTCATTTAAAATAAAAGAAACATGCGTATATATGAAAAATATACAATCACACTATAGAATCAATAATCAACATATCATCACTTATGTTTACTTTACCTCAGAAACCTTACAAGAAATAAGTGATTATTTTTCTAAAAAAGAATAAAATATAAATTTAATTTAAATTGAAAATCAATCACACATATTTTACTCTTGCAATATATGTAGAAGTAATGGATAGAAGTAATGGACATAGATTGAATTATCGTAATTAACACTTGTAGTCCCAACGGTGTCGTTGTAGTATAGTGGTGAGTATTCCAGCCTGTCACGCGGGTGACCCGGGTTCGATCCCCGGCAACGGCGTTTTATTAATTTTTTTTTAAAAGGCTTGCATTGAGTTGCCAACTTTGATGGCCTTCCGCAAATGGAAAATTCATTTTCTTTTATGCTGCATATAATACTTTCCATAAATTAAAGCTCAAAAAAAATCAAAAAATTGTTAGATTGATGGTTGAAATTGAATCTAAATTAATTTATACAGTGAATGCAAATTTTAATTTTTAAAAATTAAAATTAATGGATTTGAATTTGGACTTTTAATTTAATGTTTGGTTAATTAGTTTATATAACTTTTTTTTTATTGTATTGACATTAAATTTTATTTGTATTTTTATATTAAAACTTTTAAAATTTATATTTTAATTTTATAGATACATGTTTAAATTTTTTTTTCAATGACTAACCTATTGTTTTTAGCTGCTAACCAGTTATTAATTGACTAAACTTTAACTTTTTTTTTTTAAAGATGTTAATAAACTGGATTTAAAAAATAGAATGTGAACTAATTAACTTGTTTATACCTATCTCTCATAAATCGTAATTAGATCAATTATTGAAAATAATATTTTCCATAAAGTATAATTAGAGCACCAACTACAATTATGATATACCTCATTTGCTTTCTTTCTTTTTATTTGAATTGATCATGCCTTAAATTTCCAACATGGATATATGGCTTAATTCTGCAAATAATCCATTTTTGAATGCTGCAAATTAATAATATTTTCATAAATCATAATTAGAGATTTAGAGCAACCACTACAATTAATATATACTTCATTTTACACGCCCTTAAGAAGAGACTTATTTCTTTTTCCACACATTTAAAAAAAAAAATCAATTAATATTATTTGAATTACATTTTTAATATACTCCCATCCCATATCGATTAGAAGCACATTAAAAATACATCTTGATATTAACAATACATCTTGCATGGTTATTTGAAGGAGGAGATATATATGCTGCCTCCTGAAGGGTATAAAAAACAAAGTTAGAAGAAGTTGTCAGCTCAAGCAAGCATCTAGAGAGGGGAATTCTGAATTGACATCTCACTTGCTCAATTATGGATTCAAGCAATCACCTAATGATCCTTATCTTTTTACTGAGGGATCTACTTCTAATTTCGTGGCTCTTTCGGTATACATTTATGATGTTTTAATAGCTCGAAATAATGAAACAAATATTCTTAAAGGAACAAAACACAGTTTTTCGTTTCACTTGTGAGGCAGAATATCAAAATATGGCGATAATTATCTACGAATTGAAATGGATATCCTATTTGTTGCCTAATTTTCAAATTTTTGTGCAAACGCCAATCTGTTTTTACTGCGGCAATCAGTTTTCAATTCATATATTGCCTAATCTTGTATTTCATGAATGTACGAAACACTCGGATATTAATTGATTGTAACATCATCCGAAATCAGTTCAAGGAAGGATTCATTCATCTACAGTATGTTTTTACCCATATGCAATTGGTGGATATCTTCATTAATTAAGTCCCTTACTTTTCCTCAGTTCAAAGTGATCCATGAACAGTTAGTTTAGTTATTTATTTTGGGTTAATTATTTGGTTAGTTAGCCACATGTATATACTTTACTTTTTTTTTCTTATACCGCTTTTTCTTCTTGCTCCTTGTATAAATACCTATACATTGTATGTATTTCGTCAATATATGATTTACAGTTTTCTTCACTATTTTAGAACTCTCTGTCCAACAATTTATCTTTCTGAACTCCATTTAATTTATTTGAGTTTCAAAGCCTTGATCCCTGTACGGCAAGGGTTTAGCCTTTGTCTTACCGTCTTAATAGGTCATATGCTAGTTGGATATCTTACACTGAATCCTCCCTTAGTCAAGTTGTATTTTTTTCTTTTAGAATTATCAATGTTATTCACGCTCTTTTTTAATTTAGTAATTAATACCTTTGCCACATCATCAGCATGGTAAATAGTAAAAAATGTTTAAAATTATTTAAAATATATAGTTCATGTAGAACAACTTACAGTTGGAAGGTCAATTTTTCAAAACAGTGTAAATTTTGAGGGATAAATTATATTATTATTCTCTAAATTCAATGAGGCCAATTTTACACATTAAATCGATACTGCATTACCCCCTGCATATGTTAATCCTCGTTCAACTAACTTTCAACAAATAGCTCTATTAATATTGAGCTACTGATCATTTCCGATGAATATTAATTTGATTTATAAAATTTAACTAAAAGGAATAAAAAGTATTCATAAATTTATTTCATTCTTATTTATACTTCTATCTAGGAGTGTTCAAGATTTGGGCTGAACCGACCAAACCGACTAGATCAAACCGATCAAACCAATAAAACACGGTTTAGGTGAGTTTATGGTCTGGTTGGTTTTTATTTTCAGCTTTCTAATTAATAAAAGTCGGGTTAGGGATTTTAAGTTGGGTTATTGATGAAACCGACCATTTCTTCTTCTTCTTCGTTCTCTCCATCTATCTCATGCCCTAGAAAACCGATCATCCTCGCTGTTCTTTCCTTTCTTTCGCTATCATGCCCTATGATGAATCTTCCCTCTGCTGCCGATTTGAACGAGGTGGAGGCTTTTGCTTCTTCTCCTTTGGGTCAGTCCACCGGCGCCACCTACAGGAAAATCTGGTAAGTGGAGATTGCTTCTCTACCAAATAAATTATAGTTTTTGTTGTTTTTTATGTTCTTCTTGCTCTTGCTCTTCTTCCATACTCTTAGCATAAAACATAAGGAATCAAAAAATGATTTGATTTCAAAAGAGATTACTCTATCAATGAAGCTTGATTGCGTGGGAAGTATTGTTTTTACTTTGATCCTGATTGCCTTCTTTTTTATTTTATTTTATTTATTTATTTATTTATTTTTGCAAAACAGCTACGACACTTGCGGCTTCAAAGAGTTTTATCAGGTAATGGTCTCTGCTCTTTCCATCTCGATGAAATTATCAAGACTATTTGTTTGGCTGATGAGATAATGGAGGAAAAAGAAAAGATTTTTTTCTCTTTACGTAACCCATGTATGATGTCTTTGCATCGTTTTTTTTCTTAAGTGGCAATGTCTTCTTTGTGGGTTTTGATTTCTTATTCAAGTGGTTGAATAATTTAAGTTCTTACAATACTTCATGAGAATTCTTAACGTTGTGTTCTGTTGTTCTTCTGTTCAATATATATATATATATATATATATATATATATATATATATATATATATATATATATAGATATAGAGAGAGAGAGAGAAAGCGAGATTCTTGTTGTTCTGATTTAGATTTTAGATTCGCAGTGGTCAAATTTTGTAGGTGCTTTTGCTTTTTTCTGCTTTTCTATATCTTTTCTCTGTATGTGAATGGTGATTTATTGTACAGACAATATCAGAAATCAATTCACTTGTGCTTTCATCTATCCGAACTCTACTTATGTCTAAAAGGTTAAAACTACCAATATATAGTTCCTTGATCTAATAGTTTATCCTTTTCATTTGGTTTTTGTGAAAGATTTGCAACTTGATGATTGATAACTAGAAATCTCATTTTCTTTTTTATCTTGCTAACATCACTTTGTTTGCAATCTGGCTAGGATTGTAGTGTTGCCTCCTTCTCTTTTGAATCAATTCCTAATGTATCCTCCAGCTGCCGCACTTCCCGACATTGGTTTTGATTGAAATTAACATGTCTATTTGAAAATTCCTAATTTTCCAAGATACTGACCTGTGCTTTCACGGTTAAAGGGGAAGGGAAAGATCTAATCAAAATTGATCCCTTCTACTGTTTGTTGGAGAGACACATTATTTATATGATCTGAAATAATTTGAAAAATAACTTGACAACATTTTGCTTCATTAATTTTGTGAAATTGTGTGTTATCTTATAAAGTAGCTCTTGAGATTGTTTTGTTTTGTTAATAGATATGACTTCCATAGACAAGAACACAAGGATAATAGTATATATGCGTTGTAATAGTCTATGGATACATTTGAGGAAGAAGATTCCTTGTATTTTAGCACTTAGATTTTATTCCAATTCTAATTCTCTTTATTGAATTTTCTGCAAGAAATTTTAAGGTTGGATTTGGATGAATAAAAATTTTTGTAGGGAATCAAGATAAAATGCTTAGTATTAAGTCAGAGTTGCAATTTTTTTTTCATTTGAAAGGCGTATTCGAAGTGCTTAATGAAATGACCTTTTTTATTTTTCGATTTTGTTATAAAATGCTTATTTTGATTGTTTGGACATAATAATAAAGAGCAGATAATATATAATTTTGTTGCTTTTTCTTCTCCAAATTTGTTATCTATTTCTCATATTCATTATGATAACCTTGGAAACATGAGTAGAACTAATTATGATGTTTCTTTTATATTAGGTACATGGGAATGCTGAGGAGGAGACAGTGTAGAATTGTGAATCAGATGTTGAAGACATTTTGCTGTAGACAGGAAATCAAGTGCAAGAATTTTGAAGAAATTCAAGTAAGGAAAACTATTTGCTATTAAGATCCAGGTGTAAGAATTTTGGTTTAGTCACTGGCTGCATTATTTATTAGTTTTAAATATAATAAATAATATTTTAAATTTAGTACAATTTATAATTTAATGTAATTATTATTTTGTTTATTATTTTATTTTATAAGTTAAGTTTTGAAAAAAAAATTGATGAATATATAAGTTAATTTACATAAGTTAATTTACTTCAAACCGTATTCAAACCGTTTCAAACCGTTTTAAAACCACCCCAAATCATTATAAATTACAATAAAAAATCGTCCCAAACCGCTCCAAACCATCTCAAACCACCTATATTGGTTTGGGTTGAATTTTTTTTTATTTTTAACCCAACCCAACCCATGAACAGCCCTACTTCTATCATGACGTAACCATTCATCAGATTTCACAATGTTCCATGCATCCTAGTCCAAGTTCACGTGCGAACTTCAATTCTCAAAGTTTTGCTAAATATATATTGATTTTTCTTATATATATATATATATATATATATATATATATATATAGATTTCTATATTTATTATATGCACCCCGTATTTATAATAAAAATAAATACCTAAAAGAATTTATATATTAATATTTTAAATACATTAAATAATAAAATGAGCAATAAAGTTATTTATATTAATTCAAATTAAATATTATATTTTTATAATTATTTGGTATTCAAATTTTTCATAAATTCAACTAATTTAATTTTATATCAAATAATTAAATATTATATTTTTATAATTATTTGGTATTCAAATTTTTCATAAATTCAACTAATTTAATTTTATATCAAATAGATTTATAAATAAGATAAATTATTGGAAGAAAATAAAATTCGATGATAAAAGCAACGAAAAAAGTAGTGGTGTAGAAATTGACCAATTACACTCGAGTTTTTGGCGGCAAATAATAAAATCAACATAAAATAAAACAACAGCAATAGCAACAAAAACAATAAAAAAAAAATTGATGAGAAAATTTAGATAATATGATTTATATCCTGAAGAGAGGTCCTTAATTAAAGCTTCACAAAGTCAACGAAAATCATGTAGTCCCTCAAAGCCTTGTCATCCAAATTATATTTCGTCATCTGGGGGAAATACAACCAAATCGCAGTAGCCATCACAAACCCCACCGTCAATGGCCTGGAAATTGCCGGATGCAGCCGCCATCTACCCTTCACCGCCTTCTTAATCACTACCTCAGCCGCCACGCAAATACCATGTAATACAAAGAACCATGTTACCTCCCCCGTGGGACGCACGCGCGAGAGATAAAAGTAACCTACCTCGTGCATTAAACCGGAGACAAAGAATGTGGCAATGAGAGCGGGGAATGAGGCCCATTTCCCGCCAATTAAAAAAGAAACGCAATGTCGTACCGGTATGAATACGGTGGAGCGCAGAAGACCTGTTACCATGAGGTTCCATCTGCGTCCCCAAAACTCTTGAAGTGAAGTAGAAAGGTAAGGCTCGTCGAATTGTGGCTCAATCTCGATCCCGAAAAGGGCTTCAGCTGTGGATGCTGCTACGGTGAATAGAACATCGGATCCCATGTATGTGTGGACGCAATATATTACTAAGAGCAACTTGGGGTGTAACAAATGCTGGTACTTGTAATAGGTATAAGACAGAAGAAGAAAAGAGATTGATTTCAAGACAAGGAGAAGTGGTTTTTGAGGCATAGGAGAGGCTTTTCTTGATGTGGTTTGTTTGAATTTGATGGGAAAGCAAGCTACGAAAATGAATTGGAAAAGGTTTGGTGGAAGAGGCGATAAAGGGGGTTGATCAAAGGCGAAGAGTAAAAGCTTGAAATTAGCAAGCCAAACCAGGAAGAAATTAGCGAAAGCAGTGAGAAGGTAAGACTTGAGACTCAATGGAGGGACTATGAAGATGTAAAAGACAGGGACAAGTGAAAGAAGCCTTAAAAATCCTTTAGGAAGTTTAGAGGCTGCATAATAAGAATAAGTGAGACCAGCTCCTGCTAAAATCCATACTCTGATGAAGGTGTTCAACTCCTTTTCCATATCCATGTCCGTGTCCATGGCTTTTCTTTTTCTTTTTTAGGGTTCTGCTATATCTCTGTTTCTCTTACATGTTCTCACTTCGGTATTATCGTTGTTGTGTATATATATAGGATGAAAAAGGTTGTTGTGTATATATATATAGGATGAAAAAGGTATCAATTTTATTTATGGTTATTGAATTTATACCTAATCATCCGAAAATAACTGATTTATTTTTCATAATTTAAATGTCACTGAACTTATCATTTTTTTACAGAAAAGTTATATTGACCGATTTTTGGCGATTACTCTGGCCGGAATGTTGATGTGGCATGTCACGTCATATGCTTGGATACACGTGACACGACACGTCAGCAATTATATTATCAGAAGAGGTCACGTGTGTCTAAAAATATGACGTGACATGCTGACGTATCGTGTGATATAGCCTTTTTCGATGACGTAGCTACTGACGTATCATGTTACGTATATTCAGACATATGACGTGACATATCACGTCAGTATTCTGACAAAGATTATCGCAAAAAATCGGTTGAGATGATTTTTCTGTAAAAATATGATAAATTCAGTGACATTTAAGTCACGAAAAATAAGTCATTTACTTTTAAACGATTAGCCATAAGTTCGATGATTATTGATGAAATTAACTCCATGAAAAAGGCATGCTCATGTGCACTTTATGAGTTCAGTGAAATCGATGTGCTTTTTTTTGGTATATTAAAAGTACCGAATGGTGTTTGATTTCACCATCAGGGATTGGTTCGATGTTCTATACGTAATTTAAATAGATACCTCATCTGCTGTTACATAAAGAAAATTTCTTACTCCCGTCTCATGCGTTAATGTATTATCACATTGAAAAAAAAAATTATACAAACAGTTATTATGCATGGTAACCTTTTATGCATACTCTATAATTGTCGTTTTTGTCTTCGCAAACGCTATCTTTACAGTAATAATAATAATAATAATAATAATAAATAAATAAATAAATAAATAAATAATTATTGGGAGACTTTTTGAAGTGGGGAAAAAGAAGAGGAAGCATGGAGCAGTTGTAAAAATACAAAATAGATAAATCAATTTGTCGACAGGCCATTGGATGCATGCAAAGACACCTGTCTGTTACAAAATTTGCATGAATGCCACCTACAATGATTGCATGATACTACAATTTTCTTATCTCATTATCACCAACACAAAATACAAACCTTACCTAATAATATTATCAATATTCTTCAGATGCGCTTATTTTTAATTTTCTTTTTATTTTTTTACATGAGATAAGTATGGGACTGAAAAACAAACAAAGAAAAACAAGCAGTATAAACCATAAAAAGCTAAACGTTTACTTTGTTAATAACTCAATGTACTTTTTTTTTTTTTGAAAGCATAACTCTATGTAATTCATTATAGCAAAGTATGTATAAAAATAAATAAATAAAAAAAGCATGTAATTATTTCCTTTTATGCCGATTTATAATTTTTAGCAACATGCAAATTTATAAATTTTAGCAACATGCAAATGTTTCAAATGTACGGAAAATAAAAAGTACGTAGGAGTTTATTAAGAACCGAATTGCCCAGAAATAAGGACTTCATTCATTAAAGACACCTTTTTTTTTTATAAATAAAAGCGGCAATCTATAGTGATAAAAATGAGGGATTTTTTTTTCTTTCCTTTTTGGAAAGGTTTTTTCTTTTCTTAAATGGAAAGCAAGATTTTTATCATTAAAAATTATGGCTGTGCAAATGATCGGTTCGGTTCGGTTTTGGACCGAATCGAATAGATTAAAAATCGAACTTCATAAATTAAAAGAACCGAATCAAAAATCAAATAAACCAAATTAATTTTGATTGGTTCGGTTCGATTTAATCGGTTCTGAATCAATATGAACTTATTTTTTATTGAGCTTTTAATCTATATGGGTCCATAAATTAAATTAATTTATAATCAACAAAATAAATTCATTTAAAATCACTAAAATTGAAATAATATACATAAATTTATTATATTAATAAGTTAGAGAAAAAACTCAACTCAATAATTTTGAGAAATTTAGTTTTCTAATTACATGCATAGAAATTAAACTGTTATTTTTTGCAATCTAATAAATTAAATGCATGCGCACTATATACCAACTGAATTACTGGTCAATTATTAATAATAAAAAGATATTGAATTTTTTATTAGTTTTTGAGAAGTGATATGTTAAAAAAGAAAAAAGCTAGTTGATAATTTATTAATTTAATATACATCTTAATTGTCGCATTAGCTTTGTACTCTGTAATACTTTCTTCCGAAATAAGTTGTTTATCATTATAAATATTGGAATAATGTCTAACTTTGTGTAATTTTGACTTGTATAATAATATTTTTTGACAGCATAATTCATTCATAATTTGGACTAAAAGTATTTAAATTGTAAATTATTGATTGCTGAATTTATATAGGCCCACTTCAAAGGGTATTTTAATACTAAGAAAACTGCACTAATGTAACAAAAATGAATTCAAAGGGTTAGAAAGCAATTTGTAAAAATAATGTATTTTTTGTCAACTTTTGTTAGCTAAATACAACAATATTTTAAATTTCATGTTAAAATAAAGTTTATATCCATCCCTAAAAAAAGGGTAAATTAAAAATTATATATATATATATATATAAACAAATCTTACCATTGAATGGAGTGAGTAATTATATGCAAACATTCGTTAACCATTTTCATTAATCAAATAAAAGATATAATGTAAATAAAATTTGCTTGGATTTTAGTCTATTATTTTTTTAAAAAAATTATTTTAATACGAATTGAAGAATCAAGTTATATTAACTTTGAACTTCAATATATGTTTACAATGTCAAAATATGTCTAGTTTTTTAGTTGATAAAAAGTTATTTCATTTATCCCATCAAATTGTCGCTTATTACATAAATTATAAATATTAAGGTAATTATTGGTTTTGCTAAATTTTATATAAAATTATATTGAATACACTAAAATGCACCCTCTTAATTTAAGTTATCATAGTAATTTGTGTAAAAAAATATTAATTACGCATTAAATGAGAATAAAATTTGAAATTATGCATTAAATATTGTCTTGAATTTGTCAAAGTGACAATTTGGTGAGACAATTTTTTTTTTTTGAAAAAGTGACAATTTGGTGGAATATACCAATCAATTAAAATTTGCAAATGATTAACGCAACCAAATATTAATTATTTCTATAATAAAATTTCAAATTTCATAATTCTTAAAAATTTTAGTTATTAATTAGTTTTTTTTTTCACAAGGGAAACATATATACTTAATTAAAATCCTAATTAAATGTTTTTAGGAGAAAAAATTGAGACCTCATGTATTTTTAATTAAGCTGGCAAAATGAACCATCTAATTATCCGAATTTCTATTCTGAGCCTTCTAGGAATATGACTAAAAAAAATAATAACCGGATGAATTGTTTAAAGAATTTGAAGACAAGTTAAAGTTTGGAATGTGAGAATGCATGATGTTTTAATACATTAAAGGTCAAAATGACATGGTCCAAAATTGAATGAACCGAAATAACCGAACCAAATAGATCAAAATCTATTCGGTTCGGTTTGATTTTTGATTTCGGTTCGGTTCTGCACACCCCTACTAAAAATAATTGATATCTATATTTCTCTATCTATCTATATTGTTGGAAAAAGATGCATATAAATACACATGAAAAATAATAATTTAGAGCGAACATATTTATCTCTTATAGTGCATAACTTTTGATAAAGCGGAAGAACAAAATTTTAGTTTTGCGTCACTAGTTAAACCTTTAACCACAAGCAAATATGCTGGAAAAAAAGACAATAAATCCATGGTTTAAAAATTCCTTAGAGATGCAGAAAAAATGAAGTAGGAGAACCAAATATTATGCATGTGAAAATCAAAGTTGGCCAATTCAGTAATCTCAAATAGTTTTTTTGATCCCATTTATACAGAAGTTTATTAGAGTCACAAACCTAATAAAACTCTAATTTTTTTTTGGATTGGAATCAGATAATTCTAAACGGATTAGGATAAATACAAATAGAGTTATAGGCATATCCAAACTCTATCATCTTTCACTCACACATGACAGAACAATTTTCAATCAATATTTTTAGTCATACAGGCAGATAGACCGTGTGACCAGCATACATCGAGAGCACAAATAAGATCATATTTTCATGTATGCTTAACCTTAGATTATTTTCTCATATTCACCGTTTTGACTAATAATCTCATAAAATAATTTTCGTGTTCACTATTGTATTCTACTCATAAAAGCTACAATAGGTATATCGATGAACCATAAAACTATTGAATGTGATAAAAAAAATTATCTCTCTTATTATATGCCATCCATCATGTTCCAACTTACTTTTCTAGCTAGATCCGCCAGGCCGAATTATTTCATAGCATTTTGAAGACTAACTAAATTAGCCACATTGAAGCATATTTCATGGATAAACTAAGGGTTTTTTAGAGTCAATATCCAATAGAGTCTCACACCAGGGAAACTTGAGATCATTTACTTATTAAATTTCCACCCCTTCATCACTTAAACATATATGGTATGAAACATGTGTTATGGTGTTCTTTTCCTCCTTTTAAGAAGCGCATGTCTCATAAAATATATTTAACACCATATAGAAGTGTAAGGTTGCAACGCACCGAAGCATCCAACTTTAGTCCACCAACTTAAAGACTACTTCTGGCTTTTGGACAAAACATGGTAGTTACATTTAACTCACCATGGGATTATAATCCATATTTAGATCTTAATCCAAAGCTTACAACCTAATTTATGTCTTTGTCTTGCGGCCTAACAAGACTAATCTTGTAATTTCTGCAGGACAACACTTTTATTTTGAACAGGCTCTCGAGTTTCACCATATATTCAAAAATCACCTCATCTTTGTCTTTATCAACTCATTGGCAAAATTAAGGTAAACAGCCATGTGAGTGGGTTACTGCTTTGTCCGGCATACTCAATCTTATAATTAATAATAGTAAATATTCACACATTAAATATTTACACTTATGTATTGCCAATAATGAATTCAATTATTATTCATAAATAATAATATTAAGGGATTACATAAAATAACAGTAAAAATTAAATCCTATGCAAGCCCTGAAATATAATGTGTTTCTCAAACACATCTCTCATTACAAGTTTAGTTAATAGATCTGCTATCATATCTTGAGTGGAAACGTACTATAAGTTCACTTCTTCTCGTGCAATAATATCTTTCGTATAATGATACTTAATATCGATATGATTAGTCTTACTAAGAAATTTCAAATTTTTAATGTAAGCAATCGACGATTGACTGCCACTGGCTCCTCTAAAATCATTATTGTTAAATGATCTATAAACCTTTTTAGCCAAATTTCTTCTTGTAGTACATTTGAGGAAGCGAGGGCTATACAAGCTTGTTTCTTGCTACTCCATGAGATGGCACCTTTGCTAAACAAGAAAATGAATCCTAAAGTGGATCCATTTCATCCACATGTCTTCTCTAGTTAGCATCTATATATCCTTTAATTGCAGATCATTGCCTTGATAACAAAGAGAATATTTTGCAATACCTTTAAGGTATCTAAGTATCCTTTTTACTAATTTTCAATGTGTTTCGGTGGGTTTGAATGATATCTACTTGATAAGCCTATGGCATAGCATAGATCAGGTTATGTACACAACATTGCATATATTATACTACCAGCGGTAGTGACATATGGAATGTTCCTTATGCATTCCATTTCTTCTGGCGTCTTAGGATACATGCTTTTGCTAAGAAATTGATTCTTGGCAATGGGGTTGTCAATGGATTTGCAATTTTGCATATTAAACCATTCAAGGACTTTGTTAATATATATCTGTTGTGAAAAAGACAACAACCTTCTCGAACAATCTCTTGAAATCTTAACTCCAAGAATGTAATTTGCTTGACCCATATCTTTCATCTCAAAGTTGGAAGATAACCAATCTTTGATTTCATTTACATATTCTTTGTCATTTCTAGTTATCATTATGCCGTTTACATACAATGTCAAAATGATAAATTTATTTTTAGAGCTTTTGTAATAAACACAATGAGCTTTATCAATCATGTTGAACTCATTCAATATAGTTGTTTCATGAAATCTCAAATACCATTGTCTTGATGACTATTTAAGGCCATAGATTGATCTTTTCAATCGAAAAACCTTATGTTCATTGCCTTTTTCTATGAAACCTACAAGTTGTTCCATGTAGATTTCTTCATATAATCCTCTGTTGAGGAAAGCAGTCTTCACATCTATTTGATGTAGCTATAGGTCCAAAATAGCCACTACGACCAAAATTAACCTTATAGACATAAATCTTATGACAGGTCGTAGTCAATCCCTTTCTGTTATGTAAACCCCTTAGTGAGCTTTATATCTTTCGATACTTCCATCGATTTTTTGCTTTACCTTGAGAATCCACTTATTTCCAAGTAGTTTGCGTCCTTTCGATAAATCAACCAATTTTCAAACATGGTTTCATTTCATAGATGTTATTTTTTCTTCCATTGCTTTAATCCATTTGCCTTAGTTGGGCATAAAAGAACCTTCTATATATTTTTTGGATCTTCTTTATCTTGTGGGGAAACTAGAAAAGTCTCGTTCAAGCCTTCGATCTCAAATCGTCAAAGTGGAACACTTTTCCTTTTAGATTTTTGCAATTCCATCTCTTGATAAACATATCTCATATATTCATTGTAATTCAAAATGATTCTAGTCGGACCAAAGTTTATACTCCCACTGGAGTCAGGAATACTCCCACTGAAGTAAGGATCCCAAAAATTTGTATTGTTTAAAGAAGATGGGTTTTTGCCTTTTTCCTTTAATTCCCTTCCACTAGGATGGAGTGATCCTGATAGTTCTTCTTGAGTTTCATAGAAAGTGAAATCTTGATTCACTTCGCCTAAGTTTAAAAATTCATTCTCTAAAAATATGACATCTCACGATTTAAACTCTGTCACTTTGTCATCTTCTTGCTCACCCCAGAAACGTATCCTTTTAATACTTTAAAGTATCTCATGAGAATACTCTTTTTACCTCTTGGTCCTAATGTACCAAATTTACTAGAGTTATCATAGATATAAACAACACAAACCCAAGGTCGCAAATGACTCAGGTTAGGTTATCGATTGATCTACAACTCATAAGGAGTGGATTTGACAGATTTAGAGGGCATATAGTTCAGAATATATGTGGTAGCCAATAGAACATCTCTCTAATAGGAGATTGAAAAATTTACCTCGGCCATCATAGAAGTTGCCATATCAAGGAGATTCCTATTTCTCCTTTTCGTAATACCATTTTGTTGTGGAGTTTTGGGAATAGACAATTGATGTTTAATTCTCTTTTCATCACATAAAGCTTTAAATTCATCCGAAAGATATTCTCGATCTCTGTTAGTTCTCAAAACTTTTATTTTCTTGTCTAATTGATTTTTAATTAAGTTTATATAACTTTTGAAGCAACTCAATGTTTCTGACTTGTGAGAAATCAAGTAGACATGACTATAAGTAATATATTCATCTATAAATGTAATCAAATAGTAGGCCCCAATGCCTTGCCCTCACATTCGTTGGATGACAATCAGAATGGATTAATTGCAATGGAAATTCAACCCTAGTTTTCCTTTTAGGCAATGCTCGTGCATAGGTAAATCAATTTCATTTAGGTCACCTAATAAACTTACTTTTGCTAACTAACTCATTCAGTCTTATCCAATATGATTTAACTAGCATGTCACAATTTCACATTATTCTCACAATGATGTGAAGCAGAAGAAGAGATTAAGAAAAAACTAATATTATTCATATAATTAGGATCAATATCCATAATAATAAATCTTTCGAAATAAAACTAGAACCATAATAAACATTATCCAAACATAAAAGCATACTATCATCCTTAAAATGCAAATCAAAATCAAGTCTCATTAATCTAAAGATGAAGAAAAGGGATTCAGTTGGATAATTTTATCAAGATTTCCCTTTCATATTATTATTATTATTATTATTATTATTATTATTATTATTATTATTATTATTATTATTATTATTATTACTACATTATTATATTTTTGTCTTGTAAAGTAATTAAATGAAGTGTAGGTCTTGTTGCCTAGAAGTCCAGATGGACAACTTGTTGATGGAATATGACATGGTATGAATGTGATGATAACGCAGCGGAAAAACAAAAATTTTTCATCATACATACCATACAAATTCGAAGCAAGAAATGAAAACATGCAATTTTAGGGTTTTAAAACTTACAACTTTTGATGCCTTTTAATTTTTAATTTGGTGATGATCAGCAACTAAGATGACTTTGTCCGCCTTAGATCTCGATCACCAATGCCAAGGAATAGCCTTTTACGTCACTCCCTCTATTCTCACACACACAATTGCACCGTCGGCTTAAAATCGAGGTTGTTAGCTCTCATTTAATGTATTGTGTAATGACTATGGTTTGAAGCTATAAAATTTGATTTTATACTTCTCTTAGGTTGCTATTACTACCCAAGATCACAAAAGAATGAGGAACTATCCTTTCTCCTTGTGAAAATTAGCTAAAAAAAACTTGAGAGAGAGAGAGAGTTTCACGCAAAAATCATAGAAGAATTAGGGTTTTTGTGTTTTCTCTCTCATTCAATATATATCCTTTTATTTTTAAGTAATAAATCTAAAATCAAATCCTTAAAGATAATTAATTTCAGCCTTTATCACTTCTTTAAAATAAGAGATATATATTGATTTAAATTCTTTTGAATTAATCCAAGATTAAAACATAAGACATATTAACCAAATAAATCACTTAATAAATAAAAGCATGTGCCGAAATTCCTTTTATTTTTCTTTAGGAATTTCGGCCACTAATATTCATAATTAAGAGATTTAATTTGATCATAAGTCTTTTAGGCTTTAATACTCAATTAATTAAATTAATACAAGACATTTAATTAATTGAAATTAAACCTTATGGGCTGAATTTTTCTCTCTCATGGACCAAGGTCCAATAGCAATTTTATAACCCATTACACACATTAATTTGACTTTAATTAAAAGCCCAAATTAATGCCCAATATATTATTTAAATATTTTAAGCCCAATGCTTTGTGTGCGATCCTATAGGTCCATTTAATGTTGGCAATGAATTAATAAATTAATTCAAAGGCTATATATATTCTCTAGCAAGATATTATAGCATTCCAAATTAAATGAAAATGCATATGGCATTTAGTGACCTAATGCAATTTTGTATAGTTCCTTACCCATAAATATCAGAATTAATATAAGGCATGGAACTAGTCATCCTTATATATATATTAATTCCTTTCTTGATATCACCGTGACACTGAACTCTCAGATAAATAATGATTACTCATTATTTCATCTCGGTATGGCCATACACTTCTCAGTTCACTGATCAAGTGGCCGATGATATTTTCTCTCTTATTGAGAGGGGTAATCCCTTCACTTCTCTCATGCTCTCTAACATGAATCAATGCATACCCAATCATATCCGTACTTGTCACTCTGTTACGAGTACGTTAGGTGTATGTCAAAGTACACAGTAATTCATAAAGAGTTTCATAGAGATTTTATGTCTAAGAACTCCGATACAAAACTTGCATATGAGAAACACTTATGACTTGTACCATATAGTATTCTCATGAGCGGATCGTATCCAGATACCATGTTCTTTAACATGTATCTATGATATCTGATTGACACTCTTGTCCTAATGATCCGTAAGACAGAACTCATAATATCAGAGAAAGCATACTAGTCTTAATTCATTGTTATTCCCATAACAATGACTGACTAGGGATGTTTAGAATGAAGTCTCATTTATTTCAAGGTCCTACAACCATGTGCCTCACACATGATAACTTAAACCGAAACGACATTCTTGGATAGTTTTATCAATTAATATGCACAAGAATACAAAAGATAAAACAAATGCCTTATTTTATTAATTTCAAGTGTTTTATTACAATGCATTGGGGCTAGGGCTTACACTAACAATCTCCCACTAGCACTAGTCCCAATTGGGCATAGCCCTAAGACCGAACGCTCTCAAATGAGTTTCGTGCAGATTTGGACGCAACTATTTCGTCAAAGGATCTGCTACATTGTCTTCACTTGCTATCTTGCTAACCTTGAAGTCCCCACGATCAATGATTTCTCTGATCAGGTGGTACCTCCTGAGTATGTGTTTGGATTTCTGGTGTGACCGGGGCTTCTTTGCCTATGCGATGGCCCCGTTATTGTCACAGAAAATTTCTAATGGATCTAGGATGCTTGGGACCACTCCTAATCCAGAAATAAAATTTTTAATCCAAACAGCCTCTTTTGCAGCCTCACTTGCTGCAATATACTCAGATTCTGTAGTTGAGTCGGCAACGGTCTCTTGCTTTGAGCTTCTCCAGCTGACAGCACCACCGTTCAAAACAAAAACGAATCCAGATTGCGATCTAGAATCCTGAGTGCTGGTCTAAAAAGCAGCATCGGCATAACCTTGTATGACGAGTTCTTCTTGACCACCATACACCAAGAAGTGATCCTTAGTCCTTCGCAGGTACTTCAAAATCCCTTTTACAGCAGACCAGTGCTTCTCACCAGGGTCTTGCTGAAACCTACTGGTTATACTCAGTGCATGAGCAACATCCAACCTAGTACATAACATAGCGTACATGATAGATCCAATAGCAGATGCATATGGGATTCTACTCATGTTGTCCCTTTCCTCTTTAGTTTTAGGGCACTGTTCTTTAGTCAAAGGAACTCCCAAAGCCAAAGGTATGTACCCTTTTCTTTGAGTCTCCCATACTAAAACGCCTTAGTACTTTGTCTATGTACTTTTCTTGACTTAGTCCCAAGAGCCGATTCGATCTATCTCTATAGATTCGAATACCAAGTATTGTCTCGGCTTCACCTAAGTCATTCATTGATAAATATTTTTCCAACCATTGCTTAACCTTTTGCAATGTTGGTATGTCATTCCCAATGAGAAGGATGTCGTCCACATATAGGACCAGAAATACTACTATACTCTCACTAACCTTCTTGTACACACAAGGCTCATCTTCATTCTTGATGAAGTCAAATTCTTTGACTGCCTCATCAAAACGAAGATTCCAACTTCGGGATGCTTGCTTTAATCCATAAATGGATTTTTGAAGCTTGCAAACCTTCTTAGGATGCTTGGGATTGACAAAACCATCAGGCTATGTCATATACACATCCTCAAGTAAATTTTCATTGAGGAAAGCAGTTTTGACATCCATTTGTCATATCTCATAATCATGATATACAGCTATGGCAAGCAAGATCCTAATGAATTTGAGCATGACTACAGGCAAAAAGGTCTCGTCATAGTCTACACCATGAGTTTGTCGAAAACCTTTTGCTACTAGTCTACCTTTATAGGTCTTATCAGCTTTGAGTTTGAATAGCCACTTGTATTCAATTACCTTAGCACCTTCCGATGGATCAACCAAGGTCCAAACCTGGTTATCGTACATTGATTGCATCTCGAATTTCATGGCTTCAAGCTAATTTTTCGAGTCTGGGCTCTCAATAGCTTCTCAATAGGTGGTAGGATCCTCATGATCTACTAACTCAATAGTGTCACTGTCAGTGATTAGAAATCCATATCTCTCAATCTCCTGACGTACCCTACCGGACCTTCTAGGTTCTTGTATAACGGGTTCTTGTTCCACAACTGGTTGTGAACTTAATCCCATTTCCAACTCATCCTCTATAGGAGTTTGTGGCGCTTGAATTTCTCCAAGTTCTACTTTACTCCCACTGTCTTTCTTGAGAAGGAACTCCTTTTCCAAGAAAACAACCTTGCAAGCAACAAATACTTTGTTCTCAGCTTGTGAGTAAAAGTAGTATCCCTTTGTTTCTTTAGGATAACCCATAAACAAGCAGACACTGAATTTGGACTCTAGTTTGTCAGATGTTAATTTCTTAACATGTGCCTCACAGCCCCAAATCCTAAGAAAAGACATATTGGGTTCTTTCCCAGTCATACCTCGTATGGTGTCTTCTCAACTCCTTTAGTTGGAGTACGGTTCAATAGAAACGCAGCAGTTTCTAATGCATAACCCCAAAAAGAGATAGGAAGATTAGCTTGACTCATCATAGAACGAACCATGTCCAACATAGTTCGATTTCTTCTTTCGGACACACCATTCCATTGAGGTGTTCCAGGAGGAGTGAGCTGTGAAATAATACCACACTCCTTTAGATGACTGTCAAACTCTAGGCTTAAGTATTCGCCACCTCGATCTGATCGAATGCCTTTTATACTTTTGCCAAGTTGGTTTTCTACTTCGTTCTTAAACTCTTTGAATTTCTCAAAAGTTTTAGACTTGTACTTCATTAGATAGACATAGCCATATCTACTGAAGTCATCTGTGAATGTCACGAAGTAGCTAAAACCACCTCTAGCATGTGTACTTAAAGGTCCACATATATCGGTATGTATTAGTTCCAATAAGCCATTAGTCCTCTTACCTTTTTTATTAAAAGGACTCTTTGTCATTTTTCCATGCAAACATGGCTCGCATGTGTCATAAGACTCTAAGTCGAATGACCCAAGCACTCCAGTTTTGTGGAGTCTTGAAATGCATTTTTCGTTTGCATGTTCTAAACGACAATGCCAGAAGTAAGTAGGGTTCAATTCGTTTGACTTAACCCTTTTCGTATTAATGTTGTATATGGACTCTTTGTTTTGTAGATCAAGGATATAAAGGCCATTTTTCAACATGGTATTGCCATAAGAAATGCCTTGGCGACGAATATGAGCATTGCCATTTTTAATAACAATATCAAATTCATCATTATCCAAACATGAAACTGAAATAATATTTCTGCTCATAGCAGGCACATAATAACAATTATTCAAAACAATAAAAAGTCCGGAAGGTAAAGTGAGGTGATAGTCGCCTATCTTCATGGCAGCAACTCGTGCTCCATTTCCCACACGGAGGTCCACTTCATTCTTCCCAAGTAACCGCCTATTTCTTAGCCCCTGCACATTTGAACAAATGTGAGAACCACAACCGGTATCCAATACCCAAGTGGTAGAAATAGAAAGGTTAATTTTAACAACAAAAATACCAGAACTGGATGCCTTGGCTCCATTCTTCTTTTGTTCTTCCTTGAAGAGAGCGTAATTCTTCCTCCAATGCCCTATCTTGTTGCAATGGAAGCAAGTGCTCTCACTCTCTTTGAGCTTCTGTGCCTTGGGCTTGGATTGGGCCTGAGGTGCACTCCCACTTGACTTGAATCGAGTCAGGTCATTTTTGGATTTTACCTTTCCCTTTCCCTTTCCCTTAGCGGGTCCCTTTTTAATGCCCCCTTGAACCATCAATACGGGATTGGTCTTTTGAATGTTCTCTTCAGCATTCTTAAACATCCCATGGAGCTCAGTGACTGACTTGTTCATTGCATGCATGTTATAATTCATCACGAATGGATCATAATCATCAGTCAATGATCCTAAGATCAAGTCAGTGGCCAATTCCTTTGGCACTTGTACCTCAAGCTTCTCAAGAGTATCAAGATACCCTTTCATCTTAAGGACATGGGTACTAACAGGAGTACCCGCAGCCATCTTACAAGAAATTAAGGCCTTTGTTGTCACGAACCTCTCGTGACGAGCTTGCTCTTGGAACATCTCCTTGAGGTGCACCATGATTGCATAAGCCTCTTGGTCCATAAATTGCTTTTGCAAGTCAGGCACCATAGTGGCCAGCATCAGACAGGTCACATCATTGGAGTCGCTCTTCTTGGTCTCAAAAGTTTCCTTTTGAACCGCAGAGGCGTTCCTGCCAGGCTCTTCAGGCAAGGGTGAATCCAAAACATATGATTTTTTCTCTTGCTTAAGAACTATTCTTAAGTTTCGAGACCAGTCTATGAAATTGGAGCCATTCAATTTGTTTTTTTCAAGGACCGATCGCAATGAGAAATTGTTGTTTGAAGATGCCATTTTCAATCTACAATAAAATTTAGCAAGATTAAATGAGGTCTTATTTATGATCCCACAAACCGAATTAACATCCCTTTAAATAATTCGCGTTAGTGATTTAATGTGGGCCAAGATCCACTTTTCACAACAACTTATTAGTCAAGCTGAGCTTGTACACATAATAAGTTAAGTTACTTAGGTAGGAAAACTCCAATCATGTCTCGTACATGACTCTTAGATCAAATGAGCTAACATCTTAAGATGTTATAGCACAACCCATTTATTAGTTGCCTAGGTCCGGGCATCCCTTTCCATGTTAAGTCCAACCTACATTCACAACCCATGCCTCACAAAGATAATCGGGCGCATCTAGGACTCCTAGTCTACGTGACCGATGATCGATGCCTTAACATGTTTCGAATTAGGAAGGCAACTTTGTGACTTACTATTTTAGGGATTCATTTTATTACGGCTTACATGGCATACGCTTTGTCATCCATACATAACATGCATATATAAATAATTGCATAAAGTAAAGCGTGACAAACATGGGCCTAAAAACCTACAACTAAGATTCTATACTATTATATAAGAATCTTCGAGTTGGGCTTCTCCACTCCGGTGGGCTTCGTCTTGATTTACAAAGTCTTCAAGTAGATTCTATTCTAAGAAATAAATAAAACTTTTACAATAAAATATAATGGCTCGCAGGCTATATTTAATTACAAAAACCCAGGGCCCATGAATGCACCATGCATATCCATTCATCACACCAAACTAGCAAATAAATATACACAATATTCATGGATAAAATAAAGTCCAATTTTATTTAATTTAGCCAAGCCCATTAATGGAAATTGTGTACTTGAACCTTTAAGATAAGACCCCGTGATGGGCCTGGGCCAAAGCCCAATGGACTAAATCCTCTTATTGAATAAGTTCTCTTAAAAGCCTAAAATACAAACTAGTTAGATTTGTGTTATAAATCAACTCTAGTATAATTTCCAATTTTGCCATTTTTAATTTTATGTCATTAAGCCCATAAACATTAAAAATACATATAATATATACCAACATGAATTAAAACACAAAATCATGAAGAACATATATATATGGTACACGGCATACAAATAAAACAAACAAACAAACAACAAAACTAGTTGTTTAATGCTTATGTGATGCCACAAAAATGCACAAATACTTAAAACAATTTTATGAGTCATTTAATAAATTAAATAAGGTCATAAATATTGATTTAATATTCTATACCATTTTAATCTAAATGTGTTTTTACCATTTTAATCAAAACAAAACAAACAATATTGATTAAAAATGTAACAAACACAAACTAGACATAGTTTTAAGTGATTTTAAAATTAATCAATTAAATTGTCATGGACCAAAATTAAAACCAAATTTAAAATATGTCCAGACCTGATATTTAATCTTTAAAAATCACTTACAAACATTCCAAAATCGTTTTTACATTTAATATTTAAAACTAGTTGTTAAACTTACAATTAACATGCCAAAATGCACCTAGTTTTAATATTAACATATACCATCAGGTATTAGCAATTAAATCTGACCATTAATAGCTCCTAGAACATCTTAGGACAGTATATTAACATGTCATATTAATTATAATACCTATGTAATCAATTAAAATCATTTGTACACCAAAACAATGCAAAAAAACTCAAAACAGAAAATTTCAGATTTGCATGTTTTCATAATGACGATTTTTAATTAATTTTTTCATGCATCTAAAGCACTAAAATAAGCATGTTTAGGCTCTGATACCACTGATGGAATATGACATGGTATTAATGTGATGATAACGCAGCGGAAAAAACAAAAATTTTTCATCATACATACCATACAAATCCGAAGCAAGAAACGAAAACATGCAATTTTAGGGTTTTGAAACTTACAACTTTTGATGCCTTTTAATTTTTAATTTGGTGATGACCAGCAACTAAGATGACTTTTTCCGCCTTAGATCTCGATCACCAATGCCAAGGAACAACCTTTTACGCCACTCCTTCTATTCTCACACACACAATTGCACCATCGGCTTAAAATCGAGGTTGCTAGCTCTCATTTAATGTATTGTGTAATGGCTATGGTTTGAAGCTACAAAATTTAATTTTGTACTTCTCTTAGGTTGTTATTACTACCCAAGATCACAAGAGAATGAGGAACTATCCTTTCTCCTTGTGAAAATTGGCTAAAAAAAAAACTTGGGAGAGAGAGAGAGTTTCACGCAAAAACCATAGAAGAATTAGGGTTTTTGTGTTTTCTCTCTCATTCAATATATATCCTTTTATTTTTAAGTGATAAATCTAAAATCAAATCCTTAAAGATAATTAATTTCAGCCTTTATCACTTCTTTAAAATAAGAGATATATATTGATTTAAATTCTTTTGAATTAATCCAAGATTAAAACATAAGACATATTAACCAAATAAATCACTTAATAAATAAAAGCATGTGCCGAAATTCCTTTTATTTTTCTTTAGGAATTTCGGCCACTAATATTCATAATTAAGAGATTTAATTTGATCATAAGTCTTTTAGGCTTTAATACTCAATTAATTAAATTAATACAAGACATTTAATTAATTGAAATTAAACCTTATGGGCTGAATTTTTCTCTCTCATGGATCAAGGTCCAATAGCAATTTTATAACCCATTACACACATTAATTTGACTTTAATTAAAAGTCCAAATTAATGCCCAATACATTATTTAAATATTTTAAGCCCAATGCTTTGTGTGCGATCCTATAGGTCCATTTAATGTTGGCAATGAATTAATAAATTAATTCAAAGGCTATATATATTCTCTAGCAAGATATTATAGCATTCCAAATTAAATGAAAATGCATATGGCATTTAGTGACCTAATGCAATTTTGTATAGTCCCTTACCCATAAATATCAGAATTAATATAAGGCATGGAACTAGTCATCCTTATATATATATTAATTTCTTTCTTGATATCACAATGACACTGAACTCTCAGATAAATAATGATTACTCATTATTTCATTTCGGTATGGCCATACACTTCTCAGTTCACTGATTAAGTGGCCGATGATATTTTCTCTCTTATTGAGAGGGGTAATCCCTTCACTTCTCTCATGCTCTCTAACATGAATCAATGCATACCCAATCATACCCGTACTTGTCACTCTGTTACGAACACTTTAGGTGTATGTCAAAGTACACAGTAATTCATAAAGAGTTTCATAGAGATTTTAGGTCTAAGAGCTCCAATACAAAACTTGCATATGAGAAACACTTATGACTTGTACCATGTAGTGTTCTCATGAGCGGATCGTATCCAGATACCATGTTCTTTAACATGTATCTATGATCTCTGATTGACACTCTTGTCCTAATGATCCGTAAGACAGAACTCATAATATTAGAGAGAGCATAC
Source organism: Excoecaria agallocha (assembly GCA_037975025.1). Lineage (NCBI taxonomy): Eukaryota > Viridiplantae > Streptophyta > Magnoliopsida > Malpighiales > Euphorbiaceae > Excoecaria > Excoecaria agallocha. The sequence continues at coordinate 9,935 of JBBPFJ010000705.1, read as the reverse complement.
TAGTCTTAATTCATTGTTATTCCCATAACAATGACTAACTAGGGATATTTAGAATGAAGTCTCATTTGTTTCAAGGTCCTACAACCATGTGCCTTACACATGATAACTTAAACCGAAACGACATTCTTGGATAGTTTTATCAATTGATATGCACAGGAATACAAAAGATAAAACAAATGCCTCATTTTATTAATTTCAAGTGTTTTATTACAATGCATTGGGGCTAGGGCTTACACTAACACTTGTGGCATTGGCTTTTAAATTAGAGGAAGGACGTTTTAGTCAATTGACATACCTAAGGTATGAAATTTCTCTTGGTAGTTCATATTAATGAAACTTTGGATCTTCATTAATGTCACCTTACAAAAAGCTAATTTAATAGCTGATATCTACAATTGGTAATTTTTATAAGAGATTTTTAATAGCTAATTTAAATGATGCTAATATTTGAACCACAAGATTCTGAATAATCACCACATTGTCATTTTTATATAAATTTGCATCTTTGGATCATCATTTTTCTTGTTTTCTATTGCTCAATTCCTTGGCCAAGTTAACTTGGTGTCAGTTTGAAGTCCTTGAGTTCCAAATGTATTAGTTGTTGTTATGGTTTAATATTATTCTATTGGAATGTTTTGTGCTCTCTTGATTCATCGCTCCATTATATAGAGATTATATTCTTACCTTAATAATCTTTTGGAAATGTGAACTGTTGTATAGGAGAAATTATCCTTATTTATATTTGTTAATGGTATGATGTGGTTGCTTATTAAGTGCACATTTTATTTTGTTATTATCCTTTGCCATAGGTCACTGATCAAAGGGGATTGAGTTTCCTCTTTTAGAAGGAACTTAAGAACAGTGATATAAGCTCCTTGAAGAGGATGATACTCCCAAAGGTTTTCTGCTTATCTTGTAATTTTATTTTAAATTATGCATTGGAATATATTGAGGTTATTTTTTTATGATATTTGTATGCTATATTTTTATATAGCTAAATAGTGTTCTGGCTGTGTGGTTCTTGTGTTTTGTAGCCTAGACAATAAAACTTGAAGCAGATTAACCTGGAATTTGTGCAAGATATTGAAGACAGATTAGCAAATTAGCCTTACTATTCTATATGCTATGTCATAGGTCATCATCAAGTTTCAAATTGTGATGTTCTACAGCTGATTGCTATCCTGACTTCAAATCTTAGACTGAAGGTTAATGAACGTGGTGGTTACGTGCTTGGATAAGTTCAGTAATTTGAAGTTAACATTGTCTTTCAAGATATTCTAAGAGCATTTAGTGTTGAATTCTATGTTTCGCATATAAATAGATCTTTTGTTTTTGGTATTGTGATTTATACAATACTTGTATAGATAAAATTTTATATAACTTTTTGTATATATTATTTTTGTTATGTATTAAAATTATTAATTAATATATATCTTCATTTTAAATTTTACACTTTTTCTATTGAATTTATGGTGTTCAATTTGGGATTTGCAAACAAGAAATATATAATTTTTGCAAAAAATTATAAAAAAATAAATAGAAAAATTTTATGTTACTGACAAATTATAGACGAAAAAATCCATCGCTGCAATTTTAAAAACTTTAATATTTATACTAAATATATTTGCCAACAAAATTACTGATGAAAATAAATCTGTTGCTGTTTATACTGAAATAAATTAATAATTTATTCATTAAATTTACCGACGGTTTACTGATGCAATATTCCGTCAGTAGAGGTTCAACGCGACAAAACATTTGATAGGTTTTTAATAAAATTACCAACGTAATATTTTTTTATAATTTCGTCGGTAAAATCTCTCGGTGATGTTTACTGACAAAATTTTTCGCCTGTAAATTGCTACTTTTGCTTGTTTTATCGATGGATTCATTCCGTTGATAAAATAATAAAAAATCATCGGTGATGTCATTTTTCATTGATAAAAAGCATAATTCCTTTGAAAACCAATTTATTTTTTATAGTGTCAAGGTTAAAACAGAAACTAAATTCTTACAAATTTTTGGGGCATAAAGTACATCATGCAGGAGTAGGATTTGGTCTTTATGCAAAACTAATATACATGTGCCAATTCTTTGAACTGCCACTCTGGCATAATTCCCCACATAAATCAACTTAGCTCCATTTGGCATTTGTTGAAATTCGATAAAGACTTCTCGTTCCATTGTCACATGGTCCATAACTCCTGAGTCTATCACCCATAAAGGATAAAAGTTAGTTAGGAATACAAACTAGATACACATATTTCACTAACTCTTAAGTCAGAATAGTGTACATGTTTGGGCACAGTGCAATCTCTTACATAATGGCTTTTCTATTTGCAACTAAAGCACTTCACTCTTGAAATGTTCACTTTCTTATTGTGTTTGGACCTTTTAGTATTATGTCTTACTTTTTGCTTCTTAGGCTCTTTGGCCTTGTCTTTACCTTGATTTTTGGACTTTTTCTCTTATTTTAGTTAGAACTTATTCCACTAGAATAGGATTGTGTCACATGCACTTCAGCATTGATCTTAATCGCTACCAAACGGTCCTCTTCAAGTTTCAGATGACGAGCGACATCCCCAAATGTCTTTATGTTGTCCATGTAAGTTAGTTGCATCTTCATATGCTCTTCACTCTTGGATAAAGAACAGATGATAGCCTAGACTTGTTGCTCACCAGTTAGCTTATAACCGGCCATACTAAGTTTAGATATCATGTTTTCCATCTCTCTTAGATGTTTCTACATGTTGTAATCAAAATTCTTCTGATAAGTGTCAAACTTGATTGTCAATGATTGGAGCTTAGTCAGAGATATAACTTCGAATTTATCATGCAAAGCGATCCATAGATCTTTTGTATTTTGATACTTATAGAATTTCCTAGTGATATCATCATCTATCACACTTAGCAAGATGATGCTAGCACTAGAATTTTTCTTTTTCTATGCCATATAAGCATTTTGGTCCCGCCTATGCTGGGTAGTGTTGCCGTCCTAAGGTTCAGCCACAACTGAACTTAAGGGTTCTAGAGTCTCTTGCTCTTCAAGCACATACTGGATTTTCATACTCTAGATTTCATAATTATCACCATTTAGTTTCAAATCTTTATTTAGTTCAGCAACAATTGATTTGGAAGCAGTAGCCATTTTGGATCCTTTGATCTCTAATGAAATAAAATTGTACTTTATTAATGGAGAATCAGACAATACATGCTATTTACTATACATTTGAAATAATAGCTTAGTAAAGTTTTCTATTAGTCTTAAAATCGAAAAGTCTACTTAAAGTATATAATTACCCTCTAAATCCTAATGTCTAAGCTTACAGGTTAAAATTTCATGTATAGTAAATCTGAATTATTGGATTTTTAAGTTCTCAAACTTAAGAGGAGATCATTATTGGTTTAAGTTATTAAGTCTTAATTTAATAATTATGCAATAATTCTACTTATAAAATACTGCAAGGCAAATAACTATTAAATAAATACATTTATCATAAATTTAAAAGCCATAATATTGAAATAAACTCATTTATTTTAAGCAATAAATAAAATCCAATAATTCATGCTAAGACACTCATGTCCATTGAATAAAAGGAAATATATTTCAAAAATATAAACGCTAACTAAAATTGACACATTTGTCAACCATTCTAGAAGTTTAGATTTCACAAAATCTACCTCGTCTTAGGGATTGAATCTTTGACCAACTTCGTCAAATCATCAGGCAACTCATAAGTTCGTTAATGAAACCATGGACGATGTACACATCATAGATTTAGTGTTGCTTCTCAACACCTCCAATTTGGCAACTCTAATTAAAAAGTGAATAATAGATTTTCTATAAAGTCTATCTCCTTTAAACTAGGTAATTTTCATTCACTCACATAGTTTTGGATGATATTCAAAAGAATCAATCACAAATACTACAAAAAAGTGTAAATTAGCGACGGCCTAATTTTCGTCGCAAATTTGCGACAGTTTTGCAACTATTTTCCAATTCCGTTGTGGGAAGAGTATTTTTCATTTTTAGTGACGAAATAGCGATGGAATTGAACAAACAGTCGCTAATTATTGGCAAGAATTATACGTGTCATTTTTGTGATGGAATTAGCGACAAAATTATCTTCGCTAATTTTTTATTTTTTATTCATAAAATTAGTTTTAGAAACTTTAGCGATGAATGTTTTGGTCGCTAATTTTGGAGGGAAAATATAGCTCCACTCTTTGCTATGATTTAGCGACGAAAATTGTCCATCGCTAATAGTATTAGATTTCAGTAAGGAATAATAGCGACGAATTATGTAGTCGCTTATCCGTCGCAAATAAAATAAAAAATAGTTTTTTTTATTTCAATCACGTGACTTATGTACGATTTCAAGTAATTTTAATATAGGACATATGAAATGAATATTTTGTCTTGGAACAAAAATTTGTAAATAAATATTATGATTCGATGATAATTTTTTATCAATTATCCTAAAATTTAACATTATTGTTTAGAAAATTTTTATTTTTAATAATAATAATAAACTATTTGTTACAATTATTATAATTACATTATGAAGATTAATAAAAATAAATATTTGTAAAACAGTAATATAAAACTTATTATCTTATTTAAAATATTTATGAAAAATTCTGAAATTTATTTTTATTTTATAAAGTTTTGATCAAATATTAAATTATTAGAAATTCTAATTATATATATTTATCAAGCAATCCTTGAATATAAAGACAAAATAATGAAAATTGACGGACACATTATAATTTTTTAATTTTATCTTTTTTACTTGCAATTGTATTAATTATATTATAATTATAATACCCCAAAACTCGAGTGACTTGAGAATTTTGAACGGTGAAGATTAGTTTTTAAGGTTTGATTTTTAACATTCCAAATCGTATTAATTCCTCTTCCTCTTCCATTTTTTTTTGACAATTGGATAGGTATTTGTCATTAGATCGGGCTAATTTTTTTTGAGTGTGTTCGAAACTCTTTGTTAATTTTGAACGGTGAAAATTAGTTTTTAAAGTCTGTAAGTTCAGTTTTTAATGCAAAAAGAGGCTATTTTCTGGATTTTTTACATAATGACCAGTTTTGTATTATTTGATGATTGAAAAATCATTTGTCGTTAGATCAGACTGATTTTTGGTGAGTATGGCTGAAACTTCTTATTCTTCAACTTGAACAGTGAAGATCGTGCTTGGATAATTCTAACCCTATCTTATTTGCTTTGGACAGAAATTGCAATTAAGAGCTCTTTGTTCTTCTCTCTTTAATGTTTGTGTAGCACCCCAACTTGGAGTTACCCGAATAATAATCGGACTGACTTGATAAATATTAATAAATAAATGATTTAAAATGATATTAAGAGTAAATAAAATTATTGGTTTTAATTAAATCACAAATTAACACAATTTAAGTTATATGAGAGAAATAATAATAATAATAATAATAATAATAATAATAATAATAATAATAATAATAGATTCATTTCTTTTCTAGAGTTCTTAGAATTCTCTAAATTGATCTGAAATTTTTATTCGGACTCGATAATAAAATGAATATTAAATAATGAGAATAAATAAAATAAACTAAATATATAAATTGAATTATAATTGTTTAAGAGGTTTAATTGCATAAAAGAAGGAGAATTGAGTCTAATTGTTAAATGGCTTAGAGTTGAGGAATTTAATGGGATTTTTCTCACTTTCACACGCAAAACTACGTCGTTTTAGGATGGGGTTTATTTTATGCTGAATTATATTTAGAGAGTCGGGTTCCTCCTCCTTCACCACCGACTCTCTTTCTTCTTTCCCTTCTCTTCGTCGTCGCCGTTCCCCACTAGCCACAGCATGCCGCCGTTGCCCCGCCATCGCCGCTGCTCCACTTGGTGTTGTCGTCGCCTCCTCCCCTTCATTCTTCCTCTTTCGTCGTGCAAGGAGAGCAGGCTATCCTCCTCTCTCTCTTGCTTCGGTATTCTCTTCCTCTCCCACCTCTTTGGTTGCAATTTTCTCCATTAATTCATAAGGTAAGTTATCTTAACCTCCTATTTGTGAGATATAGTGGAAGATTTAAGGATTATGATAGAGATTAAATCTAGGGATTTAATGCTAGTTCTGTTGTTCTTTCTCCGTCTCTGTTATTTTTTATGCGTTTTCTGATCTCTTTCTCTCTCTTTCCACTTGTGTCTTTATATGCCTTTGTCCTAAGTTTTTTGTGTTTTTGCTTTCTAGAACGGGTATCTCCTGGTGTGTTTCTAGAACCGCGTTGCTTTATTTTTGCAATTCTCTATTTGGTTCCTAGGAAAACGACGGATTGAAAGAAAGAAAACAAAGGAAACGAGGTTGCTGAGGTGAATCGATGTCACAGTCCCATTTATTTTCTCCCTTTACTTGCATCTGAACACAGCCATTGCCACATCAAAAACAAAAACCTCTCTTGATTTCATTAGTATCCCGCAATCGCATTTTCAATTTTCTTTCTCTAATTAACAAACCCTTTTTTACAGGTTAGTCGATATTTCCTTCACGAATCTACTGTTGATTCGATCACTCTCGATCAAACTAAGTCACTCTTCAGGTACCTGTCCTTTCCTGTTTTGGTTCAGCAACACTGATTAGTTGCTCTTAGTGATGTAAATGAATATATGGTATTTTAGAATGTAGGTTCTAATTTATTGATTGTTTTATGGTCAAGTGAATTCAAAGTTATCAACTTCGAACTGAAATTGCTCCGGTTCTGTTCTTTCTTGATACAAAGAAGTTTTGGAGGCAGTATTTGATTGCTCTACTTTTCCTTTCTCTTTTATTGTTACTGTACTAGTAGCGCCTTCTGATCATGCAAAATTACTTGTTGAATTTAAGTGCCTGTCCTTCACAAACTTGTTGATTCGAGAATACAGAAAGTACTTGTTATTAGCTAGAAAATTACTTGAAATAATTAGTCGCAAGGGCACTGCACAGAGGCAATTGTGGTCTTCTGCATTCATCTATGCTGCCTTGAGTGATAGTACATTTGTGTTTCATGCTTTTGGTTGGGGGAATCATAAACCATATACTGAGTAAGGTCTTGATTGGTTGATTTTTCCCTTTTTTTTCATATTTAAATTTCTTTATAAGGTTCCAATCTGCGTTCAAGCTTGCAACCATTCAGCAGCCTTAACTTAGGGTCTGTGTTTCCATTTTGTTTTGTCGTAGCAAAAGCAGCCTTAATTAGTGCTCATCCAAAATATAATATAAAACTCTTTGTTAATATAAAATTCATTGTTAGTGTAAAGCACTTAGAAATGAGTTAATGTATACAAGCAATCGAAACTTGGCAAGGGTTAGTGCTACCTATTTCTATTGATGATAAAATTCTGTACTTGTATGTGTTGATTGTCCCATAATCTACTGCAGTCACAATAGATTGGCTTCATTGGTAAAGCTTTGTAAAAGATTTTTCGTACACAAGTTATTGAGCAAATGAATTTTAACAGGCTCGAATGCTCCTGAAATCACTAGTGATTACACGGAATGTTTTATTCTTTTTATCCAATCATTTGAAAGATTACTTGATTTTTTTGGTCCATAGTATGTATGATAATTGAAAGATTTGTCCAAATGGTCTTGTCCAATTTCCCTTAGGAGCATGAGGCTTACAGATCTTTCTATAACTTAGGTTCTCAATATTCCTACCAACATTAACAAGGGTATTGTCGAAATTATCACCCGTGTTGAGCTTATCAAGAAAGGAGAGAAGGTCAGTTCTTCTGAGGCAGTTTGCTGTTGCTGCTGCCCCAGTTGCTACTGCTGATGCTGGTGGTGCCCCAGTTGCTGCTAAGGAGGAGGAGAACAAGGAAGAACTAGCTGAGGAGTCTGATGACGATATGGGCTTTAGCCTATTTGACTAAGTTTCATTTAGGTTGCTATAGTAGTTATTTTAGATTGGTAAATCTTATGTTATTTTTTATTCTTGTTTTTTGTTTACATTATATGAATTTTGAATGATGTAAGAGATTACTGCTGCTTTAGAGTACTGGAAATTCGTAATGTGGGCTTAAAACTTTTAAATGAAAGCATTTATTATATTAGGAAACATGTATTTGAGTCTTCGAATTTGATAGCTTTTGCAATTTTAACCTGAATAAATTAAAAAATTGAATGGAACAACGAAGCCCTTCGCTAATCATCTCCAAGGTTAGATTTACTCGTATCTTTTCCTCTGTCATTGTTACATATTCATTAATGATTAGTATTATATTAATTTGAGAAAGCTAGCTTAGCTTGCAGTATTTTATACATAACAATTAAATTTTGTTCAAGTAAAAGCTAGTTTGAAATCATTCTATAATGTGCATTTTTATGTTGATTTCATAGTACCAAAGCTATGATTTCATAGTGCATTTTTCTGTTTCAGTTTTCTTTTTCTATTTAGAAACTAATATATTGTTTTCATTTTTTAGTCTCTTAGAGTGCCATGGACTATGCACCGAAAGATGCGTTTAATTTAGGAGCATTTGTTGGGGACTTGACTGTTGAAGAGGATATAAGTAGGTAAGATGCTACAATAATGTCAAGAAAAGAGTAATATTTGATTTTTGCTCTGTGAGTTCAGTTTCTCTTTATATTTTTTCGAGCAAGGATTCATGTTTGTTAAATTGATGGAACTGTGTTTGCATCTCAAGCTACCCATTATTGGAATACATGTGTGTAGTATTTCAATAATATTGGCTTTCAAATCCTCTTCTCAATTATGTGTAATTTTGAAGTAAATTTTAAAAACAAGCAACAGAAGAAATGGAAGAAAAACTGATGCATACCAGATGTTCGTTAAATTTCCTAAATGAGGTTTTCAATTAAAAAGCACAGATTTTAAATGCCTTTGAACTCTTTTATGGTAAGATTTGTTTTTAGATTCACTGGAATATCATTGAGCCTTCAGTTTAGTGCCTTTAAAATGATTAGAACTTCTAAAATTTAGTTGAAATGTGTCATTGATCAAAGTCCCTTGCTACTGGTAAGCATGAAAATTGTCGTGCTGCTTTTAATTTCTGAATGCATTACTGATATTCCCTATTAAACTTGATTTGCTGCCAAGTAAAGTAGAGTTGTGTTGTTCTTACAGTGCTTAAGCAAGTATAATCTAAGTGTTTTGTTGTTTATCAAGTGTAGAATTTGACAGTGATTGAGAAATTGAGTGATTTCTTTTTATGCTTTAAAAGTTTAATTGAACTATTAGTTGATCTTCAAATTTTCTTTGGAAGCTGATGTTTATTAGGTATACTAAGAATACATAATTCAATATAGATTACCACTAAGGAAATCACGTAGCTGATTAAGTTTTTTGATTTTAATATGTGTTATGTTGATGTGTTTAATGTATTAAAAATTAAAAAGGAAATCTAAATTGGAATGAATGAATTATGCAAGGGTTACCGCTACGTCCATGGGTTACTTAGATATATGAAGAGACAACTTTTCATTTATTTGAAAGATATTATATGGATAAGTGAAAATTGGGTAAATGAAATAAATATAAATTTAATGTAAAAGTATTGTAATGTAGTTGTATGTTAGTTAAAAATCTAAATTGATAAAGAACTGGGAATTCAAGGTTGTTTGCAGAATAAGAAACCAATTGAGAGATGAAATTATATATATATATATATATATAAAATTAGAAGTATCAGGCATAAATTAAGGAACATGGAAAAATTAATTATAGCACTTATTGAATGGTTAAGCTTATAACTGAAATCTAAAGGAAACAAACTAGATAACTTAGGTGAGCTAATAGATTTAAAGGTTTAATTTATTAAATTTTATTTAGTAGACTAGTTTGCAGTATTTATTTAATTTAGTTGTGAAGTTTAATGAATTTGGATTACCTTAGCTATAAGAATACGTTTCTCCTTGGCAGTAGTGGTGCAATGTTCGCGAAATTCCAG